>NMRB01003495.1:15399-36153 GCA_002633025.1 Notospermus geniculatus | reverse complement strand
AAATGAAATGGTCCATGGACCATGTGCTCACTCGTTTGGACATAACAGTGTAATGACAGAGAGAGGTACATGTCAGCAGGGTCAAGTCAGTTGCAGGACTTCAATGATTGTTGGGTTATGCCACCTGGCGACCATATTGGATGTCCGATCGGGCCAAAACTTCACATGCACATAAAGTTCATCTAGAGGGAGCCACATAGCACATTTGAGCGCTCTGGGTCAAGTCGTTCCTGAGTTATAACACATTTCATGATTTTCGGGTTACGCCACCTGGCGGCCATATTGGAAGTTTAATCAGGCTGGAATTTGACGTGCTTGTAAAGGTCACCTAGAGAGAGGTAAATATCAAGTTTGAGCACTCTGGGTCAAGCCGTTCCTGAGTTATAGCACTTGGTCGATTTTCAGGTTACGCCACCTGGCGGCCATATTGGATGTCCGATCGGACCGAAACTCGGTAGTTTTAAAGGTACCCCAATTTAATACATGTTTATGCAAGATATGAAGACGCTCGGTGAAATAATGAAGACCTGTGGCAGGTTCGTCATTTTTGTCGAACTTTGAGGCCTCCACCTGGAGGCCAAGCCAAGAATCGAATCGGACCGAAACTTGGTGTCATAGGTCATCTGACCTAGGGGTATATATGTACCAAGTTTCAGATCAATAGCTCCAGCGGTTACGAAACGTGCCCTGCTAACGGACAACGACGACGCACCACGACGACGACGGACGACGGACACCGCAGGACGATATAAGCTCACGAGTGAGCTAAAAACTGTTTTTTTTCAACCAAGACTTGTTTTTTTAAAAAAGAAACCAGGATTTTTTTAAAAACTTATTGAACACACTGAATATTGAACAATAGGGATTTTCTATACTCTGGCTAAAAAAGTACTAGTAGGTCCAACCCTGAAAACGAAGAGTCACATGTATAAATTTGATACAAAATTTTTATTATCTTCCTCAAGGAACTATACAAATTATTGTGATTGCCAATAATGTTTTTCCTTGGAGGAATACAACCTGATTGAAGACTGGATTGTGCCACTTGTTGCCGCAATGACCTGTCGTGACCGATATGTAGAGATGCCAGCCTTAAATTGACCCTTCCAGTAATTTTTCACCCCAAAAACCCCAATTTCAAGTATTATTTGAGGAAGGCTTCAAGTAATGGATGTAGCCAACGTTACACATGGTGCAAAAGACATGAAAATCGTCCTTCTTTGATTGCTCCAAAAAGAGGTATTTTTCCGAGTATTCCCGCCGATACCTCTGCACAGCCTTCAACCTTTTGACAGGCGGTCCAGCAGACATGATGACTATGTAACAAAGCCCGAAATCGATCAGAAAATCGGCAGATATTCCCACATTTCCCAGCGAAATCGCGCTTCACATGCGCTTTTATGGGCGCCGCCATTCCACATTCATGAACCAGACGATGCACAGTGCACAAAATTTTGCCATAATTTTTTGGATTACGGAATAGCTGGAAAATCGGAAAAAAACGTAGAAATTACGGCAAAAACGTAATGGTTGGCAACTCTGGATATGTGTGGAACACGTACAGGTACATCGATAGCGACTGTTGCATTCAGTTACTTCCAGTCACAAGGCCGATGTACGCCTGGCCTAAGGAGGCTCAGCCATTATCCTGAGAATTAAAGTCAAGATGAGGACAGGACCAGTGATACAGAGTTTTGGTTGGTCAACTTGTCTGTCGACAGAGACATGTCCTGGCAGAGTTGTTGGTCCACTGAGACAAAAAGTGTCGTAAACGTCTGTCCTGGGTGATTCAGTAGACATCTGCTGTTCACGTGACGAAGAAATCATGCCACATCTCTGGCGGTCCATCCCGGCTCAACTCATCTTGAGATGCTGGACACTCAAAGTGAACGATGTGGAGGAACTAAAGAAAAAAGAAATTCATGAAAGAAATTCTATCCTGCCCTGTCCTGTATATAAAGTCGGTGGTAATACCGAGGCTGGACTGATAGGCCTACTATATCGAAACCTTATGCCCGTTCTACACGGTAGGATTTTTTTGTACTAAAAATTATAAATGAAGCTCACGAAGGGTGATGTCAGTCATAGGCTACCGATTGCCTTGCTGAAAGGCATTGTGAACACCCATTTAAGCCCCATTTATAATTTTTAGTGCAAGAAAAATCCTACGTGTAGGCTACAATGGGCATTAGTTGTCAAAAATGGCCACCATACTTTTCATCACATGAGAAGTTCAACGCGCTTTTATAGTGTAACTAACCCTTCATCAGGTAACATGCTTTAACTCATTCTTTGTGTCTAGCAACAATCTCAATGCCTAGGTAACTTAGATCATTGAAATGTGGATAGATTTGAACAGTACTATCGAGCATGCATTGACACAAGATCAGGATCAACCTCCCCACCATGCATTAGTGCTGTAGTATACTAGTACGTTGTACGTTGACCGTGTCTGTAGAACTATAAACGACGTAGCCTGAAGGTAAAAGGTTACGTCTCCCTTCGCGGGATACAAAACCTGGCGCACACAGTCGCTTTAAAAGTACTAGCATGGTACCCGTGGCGAGCACATTCGCAGGATGCATGTGGCCAGAGGTGGCATTTTGCTGGACGTCTATGTGTGGGAGGAAAATGTTTAGTGGGGGCCAACTCCTCGGACAATAATCTAGGCCTATGGGAAGCAGATGGCAGCAGTTTTATGTGTTGAAAGTTCCTATTTTCTGATCACCCTGCCTGGTTGAAGACAATGCATTATACCTGGCCGTCGGCCAGCGTGTAGATGGTGTTGCGTACGCAGCGCCATCTACACGGTGGCCAGCGAAACCAGGCTAGTGGGCATTGCAAATCATTGGAAGTTTCTTCCTGCATTTTATTCGCTTAAGGGTAAAAAAATGTAATGCCACCCGGTTAAGGGCCACCCCCATGTCATTTTCAACACTTCCTGTGAAAATGGTGCCATTTCGATCAGAAACCGCGGAGGAGTTCGTGTTCGAAGTTAAAGGGCCACCGTCAATTATAATATAGATTTACGGTTAAATTTACGAGTGAATGAAGGTCCGGTAGTTTCTCCGAATGGGTGAATGTCATCCTGGGTGACCCTAAGGCTTCCCTTACATAGAAGTATTCGGTATACGAAAACGCGGGTTAACAAAGGCATTCCGGGGATTCACCACCGTGAAGCCATTGTTAACCGGCATTTTCATACCGTATACTTCCATGTAAAGGAAGCCTAAGGGTCACCCAGGACGACATTCACTCATTCGGCGGTAGTTTCAGTAACTGTAGACATGGTATAGGGTTCATGGTGGGCTATGGTGGCATAACATACCGTATCATGACTGCTCTTAGTCCCTGTGATCTTGATAAATGACACTGGCTGTTCTGTGAATCGGATTACCTGTGAAGATCTGAAATGATATCCGGCGTCGGTTTATATATACATAACCAAGAATATATAAGTACCAAGAATGTACAACTCAGTAATCAATCAAAAGGGTGGGCATTAAGTTACTTTTTCTGATAATAGAGGGCGTACGGTAATTATAGGCCTTCTAATTATTAAAATAACCAATGTCTAGATTTAAGGGTTGTTGACTGAATTGTATTATTTAGAATGACGTCAATATTCTTATGTAAAGTTACAGGCATATTACTGGCATACAAAATTTTTTTGATTTTGGTGAAACCATGGATTTGTTGTTTAGGTGAGAGTGCCCGACCCAGAGATCAAGTACGATATCAATTTGTCGAAAATATGGTCCATTCAAAACTGCTCTGTAGCTCGGTTATTTCTGAGTGCACATAACTGCGGGAGGTGTCATTTTGTTCGTAATGATCTTCCCTACACAATAATCCTTCACAAATTAAGATCCCTTCAGTTACATGGTCACCAGAGGCAAATCAGTAAACTCACTTTTGGCACATATTTGGAGTTGTACATTCTTGGTACTTATATATTCTTGACATAACCCGTGACTTGGATCTATCAAAAGGGACTCAGTGTTTCCGCCAGAGGGTACCGGTACTACAGTACGTTGCACAATTGACATACCTTCATCCGCGTACCTTCTGTGGGCATGACGTGGTGGATACGCTTTAGTTCATTACGTATGGTACGGATGCGTCACACGTCTTCTGCGTGACGTCGGCGCACCACGGGTGAATGACAGTATGTCTTCACTGCGTACCTTTACTGGCGGCGCACGACATCTGCAGAAGATACGAGGACGGGTTCACGCATCACACTGCATGTGGTACGCGGTTGGTGCGTAAGGGAGGTCAATTGAAGGGAGGTCAATTGTGGAACGCACTGTATGCTAGTACCCTCAACGATTTTGATGAAACAAATACCAAAATTCTCAGGAATTCCTTTCTATATCAGAACTCAGGGTGCGTGCAGCCTGTGGAGCACCAAATTTAAGACCTTTTTAAGACTTTTTATGACCAAGTATCGGCAAAATTTAAGACCTATTTTCTTCTAAATGAAGCCCCCGGACAGATCCCTGGCAGGGTTTCCGCAAGGAAAAACGTGACCAGGATCGACACGGCCAAGGTGGGTAGCCTACTTGGGCGGGGGGTCTGGGCCCTCCCCCAGAAAAATTTTGATTTTTAGAAGCCCGGAGATGCGATTTCCCGACATCCTGCCAATTTTTTTACAACCACCTTGATATGCAATTTAAGACCTTTTTAAGACCTTCCCACAGAAATTAGACCTTGCACGCACCCTGAGAACTACTACAAAAACCATAGAAAATATGGGCAAATCTGGAGGGTTTTGGTACCTCTGCCTGGGGGTACTGGTACTCACTTCATCATTTCGTCTCCAGTATCAGCAACAAGTATCCACACGCATGGCTCGTACATTAACTCTGTTCCCACATACACTTGGTATGCATAACTGCGATTCATTGTATCCAGGAGGAGAAAGCTCAGTGAGCTTATCATGTACGGCTGAGACAACTGGACGATTATTCCTTGTCCAATTGAAGCATTGGTGCAGGATTCTGGCCCGTTGTAGCCAGCATATTCTGGGTTCAACATTTTGTCAAGGTTATTTCCTTTGCGCACCCACGCACCGTTCTCTTCAGTTGCGACATTCGATACTGGCACTGGAAAAGTTTTAAAAAGTTAAAACCAAACTGTATTGAATGAGGTACCGGCAGAACTAATCCACGACACGGCGCTGGCTATCAACCAGGTCAGAACTGCATCAGTGAAAGTGAGGCTATAACGTTCTTTTCCAATTTTAAATTCTGAATTCTGTTTCTAGGCCAAATATAACTAAAACATGCAGGGCCGTATTTACGAAGCGCGATTAGGCCAACACGTGTGTAAATTCATAGTTATTCATGGTAAGGGCCTAGAAAACCATTGTGTTGCTACCTTGTACGCTGCTTGATCGGCAGCGTTTGCCCGCAGGATAATTTTTCTTTGTCCTCCTGCAGCTACACAAAGGAAAGTTAACCACGGGTGATTATCCTGCGGGTAAAGGCTGCCGATCGAGCAGCGTAAATGATAGCAAAACAATGGTTTTCTAGGCCGTTAACGTGAATAACTATAAACTTACCCGCGTGTTGGCCTAATCGGGCTTTGTAAATATGGCCCGCAGTGTTTCTGCCAGGAATTTTTTAAGGGGGGGGGACAAAGGGAAAATCTGACAGAATTCCTGGTCAAAAACACAAATTTTGAGTAATTTTGACTTTTTAAGGAGCGGACGTATCCCCCACCCCCACTCCTCCTCTGGCGGAAACATTGAATCATTGCACTCATTTTCTAATTTTATTTTTCTGTCATAAGAACTGCTAAAACATATCTTATTGCTTTTGAGCAAAAATCCCCGTGGGAATATCATGATTTTTATCAAAAAGTTGACCATTTTAGTGTAAACAACAGGCCAATGATCGACGTCTTTGGTTGTGAACACAATTTTTTGTAACGTCAGAATGACGCACGATGCCTGATGATGTTCAACAATCGCAAGGTATGTGCACTTGTATTTTTAAACTTGGTTGATGATCAGCAGCTCTTTTTGTTTGCCAGTACCCCATTCCGAGAGTCCTTAATGATATCCAAAAGAAAGCACAAAACACAACACTCAAAATGATATACATGTAAAAGGAAACGTTGTTTCCAAAATTTTGCAAATTTTTGACCCCAACCAGGGTCTTCTTCAGGCTGGCACTTATTCGCATTGAGCTACGGTACCAGAAGTGTAAATGTTACTCATAAGCTGCCCATACACGATCAATATTATTGCACAATAGGATCACAATGGGCAATATTATTGTCAATCTTTCTTCTAATTATCATGCTAGAAGCACACGACCACCCATTTGGGCCCCATATTGTGCAATAATATTGCGCCGTGTATGGGCGGCTATAGGCCTAGTGTAAAATGCTTTCTGCTCTGTCTCATCTGAATACATAAGAGCCATGCCTGCATTTTTTTCAATGTGTGCTGAAAAGTAGCGCTTGATTCTTTGAAGTATGTATCAGGCAAGCATTTTGGGGATCTTCAAGAGGCTATGAGACCTCTACCTGCACTCTGCAAACGGACTTTGAAAACACGGTAAAATGCAATACAGAGGGGCAACATCAAAAATACTGCAGTCGTGGAGTTATGCCGGATTGGGGGCAGTTCTATAGGCCTACATTATAACCCACAGGAGTAGCCTTAAAGTCCTTATTGCACCATTTTTTGCAGCTTGTATAATCATTTGGCACAGAATTACAGTGAAAAAGATTTTTATTTGGTGAAAAAATTCCACGCGGTAAGAAAGTTATGGTTGATTTTGTGAATGACCCAGCTAAAATCAGAATGGTGTAAGACTGCCTCATTAAGTAATGTCACACTAGGGAATTTGCATAATGAACATGTCATTTCCCTGATTAGAGCGGCCTAGTGAACAAATTAAGTAATGAATGTGATGGGAAATTCAACAAAGTGCAATTATCATGCAGAAACCATGCGTCCAGCGTGCTCTGGGTGGGTCAAATTCGAATGAAGTTTTCCCTAGTAATACGTCACGAATAAATTAGCATATTCACATTGTTGAAGTCGTTCACAGTACGGTTTTTAGCCCAATGATTTTGACTGACAAAATCCTTGATATCTCGCTTACTACTTAACATAATTTCATGAAACAAACAGCAAAATGTAGTTCTGTCTGAATGCTGTACAAAGCTCAAAAAGAGTGAGAGTTTATTTTTGTGTGCAAGAAGGACTTTAAATAAATAAGGAATGCCCGAATACGAATCTCGGGAAGGCATGTCTTGGATTCATTCATATTGAAAACATGAAACCAACATCGTGCCCATGTAATATGGTAATAGCAAAATGGGCGGATATGAAGCCAATCCGGCATAACTCCGCGACCACTGTATATTCTTGCTAAAATAGGCCTATAAAAAATACTTTACTTTCGTCTGTCTAAGGTGCCTTCATTAAACACCAATTCATTATGTATCCACTGGCCAAGGTAAAGGCCTTTCAATATGACTGGCTGGCACCATGGCCATTGGTCATTTTTGTTGAATAGAATAGACTTATCCTTTGTATAATTATTCCAGGAGGCTAGACCTCTACTGGCATGAATATGTGGAAGGGACCTTAGACAGACGAAAGTAAAGTATATTCTTGCTAAATGCACAATGGTTTTTAACTCACCAACGTACTTCAACTTGGTCTTCAGAGGATTGAGTTGGACGGAATTTTTGCTCCACCCTCGCGGGTTTGGTGTCGCAACCAAGACCCGAAGTCGAGGGTTTAATTTCTATTCTAAAATACCTCAAACTAAACATAGTATACATAGGTTCAGTGCAGTTTGATTGCAATAAATAGGCCTAAAATATCAGGGAGGACGCTCCGTCGATGACGCGACATCAGTGAATCACGCACTGTGTGTACAAACCTGTACATCGTGCCTACATCGTGTACATCTGTGTGCAGCGCTAGCAGCAAGCTGCAGGAGTCGAAATGAGGTCGCAGGGTGCTTTCCTCAATGGATTATTTTTGTACCAAGTTTCAGATCAATAGCCCCAGCAGTTTTGAAACGTGCCCTGCTAACTGACAACAACGATGGACGCTGCACCACGACAAAAGCTCACGGGTGAGGTAAAAATTGATGAAGTTCCATTGGCATTGATGAACTTCTGAAAAAGCAGACTTTGTGAGTTTGGCTGTCGTATTGGCAAAGCGGGCTAAAAAATTTGAATGTAATACAACATGCCGTCAGTTTGTGAAGAAAACAGAAACCTACCCCGTGAACACTGGTGCGAACTGTAATGTCTGCCACGATCGACATGCCTCTGCTAAATAATCGACGAGAATCACATATCGTCTTTCCCTGAAGTCGTAGGCTTCAACACGGTAAGAGTAGAATCTGTAAGTGGATTAGATTGACTAAGTGCCGTGGTAATCTCAATTTCGGGCCATCCATTTACTACAGTGCTCCCTCGCTTACGAACTCCTTGTTAGTACGAACTTAACCCTTGGACCCCGAAGGGTTCGTAATAGCGAGGGAGGACTGTATATTTGATGATATTTTTTCGCGAATCTAATTTGGGAACATGGGCGTTTTGACGAATATATTCGGGAGTGACCATGAACAGGTTAAAGAATTCCAAGGAAACAGCAGTGTTCTCCAACTCCTATTTACTTGCCTACCTGCCACCCAGTAGTCTTGAACGTTGGTTGTGGTGTTGATATTTTTGGTGACTGGGAGGGGAATGTGGATGGTAGTCAGCTGCCCTGCATTCAGAGAGACTTTAGTGAAAAGTCTCTCCGAATGCAGGCCTCTCAATTACACACTTTGGGATACCCCCTTTCTTTTCCAGAATTTGGGCTTTTTACGCCGCTGCGCTAATTTTCCTCTAATTTGGGCTTTTTCAGATGTGGAGTAGCCTGGCTAGGCATATTAATAGCCAGTAAACAACTTTTTCACTTTATTACTTCAAAACAATTTATCAATATTCATGATTGTTATTGATTCACCCTGCGGGAAAATATTCCACATCATTATTGCTGACACCCTCAGCTATTGACATACATGTAGGCCTACATTGCAGAAAAATGTTCCAAAAATGTTCTGTTGTTATTGATACACTCTGTACAAAGTAGTAGTGTCGCCATCTAGTGCTAACTTGATGACTCATGCAGTCACTGTGCTGCATACATTAGTGACACTGGCCCAGATTTCCCGCCAAAAGATCATCGATGACCAATGCGGCTATGAAGTGAGATCAGTTATTTAAGTAAATATCTCCTTGCTGTAAGAAATGTAGCCAACAGATTTGATATGACTGGATAGGGCATTCTTTCTGCATGACAGCCAAATAGATTACACAGGAATTCTGTCAGGGGTTTGGGAGAAATAGACTTTGAAATATAACAAGCTCTGTCAGATTAAAATGTTGAAGTCGGTCACTTGCAGCATTTGATGATCATCAGCTGGCGCTGTGAGGAGTTTGTGAACTGCATTTTATTAATGACTTATCATTCTTACAGCTTGAAATTGGGCATCTTGCCTGAATTTGGGCTTCTTATGAATTTGGGCGCTTACACCGTTGACGGTGTGTACTTTACGTAATTGAGAGGCCTGGAATGCAGGGCAGCTGACAGGGATCTGTGGTTATAAGTATTTATTAGCAAATGCAGATTTGTAGGGAAATGGAAGGGCTGGGGAGATATTCATCCTGCGACTAAACGTTTTCAGCAAAAAAAATTAACAGAGAAACAGACACGCAAAAAAATTTCCTATCGCAAGGCTCGAACCCGGCGCCCTGGATTCAGAGCCGGACACTCACCCAATGCGCCAGCCCGCCACGTCATGACGATGGCTGCTCAATAAATGTTTATAAACATATCCCAGCTACTCAACATATTTTTATGATAATTAGAAATGACGTTACAAATCAGAATAATCTTCCAAAAATCACATTTTACAACATCCACAGAGCAAGTCCCCAGCAAATCTGTCAGCATATCACTACATAATGTACCTATCTACGTTCACAGCCACTAAAAACGTGAACCAACCGTCCGGTATATTCCATCTGAACATTAGACGCATTTCATCTATGAGTCCAATTCTATTGACTGACGCGTGAAAAGTCTTTGGCTAGCTTCGCTGTTGGCCGCTACGCGTCAAGTCAAAATTTCTGTCCGCCAAGTCAAAATCAAGTTGCCCTTCCCACCAAGTAAAAATGTTTCACAGCCAAGTCAAAATCTGGTTCTTTTGTCCAACCAAATTGTGAAACATTCATATTTAGGGCAAAAAATTTCTTCCACATTGAACAAAAAACAAATCCAAGGCCTTTTAAAACCTCTGGAATGCAGGATATTGCATCTCAAATTTTCGTTTGTCAAATTTTCTGCACTAAACCCCTTGTTGACCCCCCTTCACAGTGAGACCTGCATTACACATTCGCAATTCCTGCCTTGTGGCGTGTTGTACCGCCGAGTCGAACTGTGAAAAGTTGGAGAACACTGTGACAGATACGTACCCTCCATCGTCATCGAATAACTTCATCCTTATCATGTTGATGACGCAAGGCCTAAGAAAATTGACAACAATGCCACTCTCTGTATCCTGGTTGGCTACATGTACATAGCCAGGTGCGTCAGGACAACCCTCCAGCAAAGGGGCATGAGACGACTTGAGAGTGGTCACATCGAGTTTTGGATCAGCCAAATTCACATTTGGCACTGAAATGAAAATGAGTTTATTGAACTTACAAGTAGAAAACTGAAAGAAAAATAAAAACAGGCACATTCTCTTTTAAAACTGGTAACAGACTAGGCCTACTTCAGAGTATACACATGCACCAAAGATCAAAAAGTCTAAAGACCTGCGTAGCTAAAATATAAAAAGTGTGAGAAGCAAAAAGCTACAGTGGCTGATATTAAGGCCATCATATTTTTATTTTTCGTAAGTCGGGCGCCCAACTTATAACTCAGGCACCCGACTTATGAAAGGCGGCATTATTTATTTATTTCATAACTCGGGCACCCGAGTTAGTAAGTCAGGTGCCTGACTTATAACTCGGGCGCCTGACTTATAACTCGGGCGCCTCGGGCACCTGACACTCGGGTGCCTGACTTATGAAAGGCATCATATATTTTCTTTCATAAAGTCGGGTGCCCGAGTTATAGGAGTTGGGTGCCTGAGTTATAAGTCGGGTACCCGAGATGTAAGTCGGGCGCTCGAGTTATAAGTCGGGTGCCCAAGTAATGAAATAAATAAATAATGGCCTTTCATAAGTCGGGCGCCCGACTTATAACTCAGGTGCCCGACTTATGAAAAATAAAAATACGATTGCCTTTATCAGCCGCCGTAAAATAAAAGCAGACCTACCAACAAATCCTCTATAAAATGGCTTGAATTTAAATTCAGTATCGCTGGTCAAAACACCATCTGGAGCACGGTTATTGGACCTCAATAAACGTATGGCTTGCTGAACTACACTCTTGGCCTGAGGAGGGAATCTCATAGCTTCTAGGATCATATCAGAACCCACTCCTAACTTCTCGCAGTGATTCAAAAGATCTTCATCTCGGATGAGATACAGACGAAGATGTTTTCTGACTTTAGTGTCCCGTCGCTTCTCAAGATCTGCCTTCACCCATAAATCGACAACAGCAACGAGCCGGATTTCTGGTACTTCTAACGTCTTGCTGTCGATGATGTCACACAATATTTCCTGTTCAAAATAAATCACATATGTGACCGGCTCTGGGAAAAAGAGTCGCATGTCGCTCAGAAGGTGAGCCTCAACGAACTAAGATGACACAAGGAGAGAATGGAAGAAATAGATTCTTTCAGATTTCACAATAGGCAGACAATACTGAAACTGACAAACATTTGGTCTCAACTTGCCAAGCTAAGAGCGACATGCGTCTGCTTTTGCCAGAGCGGGTCACATATTTGGGACTCAAAAGCCGCGTTTACACAGCCAAAAATCATCCGTGCTGAGTCGGGACCGAGTACTTTTTGTGTTTTTGGTTTTAGCCACTTGGTGGCCAAGTCAAGAATCGAATCAGACCGAATCTTGGTGTCGTAGGTCATAGACTCATATGACCTAGGGGTATATATTTGCCAAGTTTCAGGTCAATAGCCCAGCGGTTACGAAATGTGCCCTGCTAACATGGCTAACGGACAACGGATGACAATGAAATGGTCCATGGACCATGTGCTCACCTGGGTGAACGTACCAGAAAAAGAAATGACAATTTTGTTAAATCGAAATGTTCCAGGGTCATGTATCCTCGTTAGATGCACCTGATAAAAATTTGGAGACAATCCAGTTACAGTTCAGGAGTTACTGGACTTTTTGAGCTTTGGTTTTGACCACCTGGTGGCCAAGCGGAGAATTGAATCGGACCGAAAAGTGGTGTCATAGGTCATCTGACATAGGGGTGTATATGTACCAAGTTTCACGTCAATAGCCCAAGCAGTTACGAAACACGCCACCAAATGACTAAATTTTGAACTTTGACCTCTGTGACCTTGAAAAGTCGGCCAAAGCACAAACCTCTTACTTATGTCATGCATCTTCATTAGAAGCACCAATGATAAAATTTGGAGAGGATCCACTGATTAGTTCATGAGTTATTGCACTTTTTGTGTTTTTGGTTTCCGCCACCTGGTGGCCAAGCTAAGAGTCAAATTGGACCGAAACTTGGGGTCATAGGTCATGTGACCTCACGACNATTAGTTCAGGAGTTATTGCACTTTTTGTGTTTTTGGTTTCCGCCACCTGGTGGCCAAGCTAAGAGTCGAATCGGACCGAAACTTGGTGTCATAGGTCATCTGACCTAGGGGTATATATGTACCAAGTTTCAGATCAATAGCACCAGCGGTTACGAAACGTGCCCTGCTAACGGACGACGACGACGGACGACGGACCACGGACGACGGACGCTGACCCACGACAATAGCTCACCCCAGGTGAGCTAATGACGGATTCTGCTCCATCGTAAGAGCTCACCACAGGTGATCTAAAAATATTTACCTCGGGCAGAGATTCAAACTGTTGCTTTATACGAACTCTCCTTAGAAAGTTATTCATGATTCCACAAAAATGAGTGTCAATGTACGTCAAACAATGCCCGTAAATCTCCTGTAGGCCATTTGCTTTCGAGAACTGTAGGATTGGAAAAATATTTTCATCTGCGATCAAATTGATGACGGATTTTTCAAGCTCTTGTCTCAAGTCGATGAATCCGTAGAGGTCAGTAAGTAGTAGCACGTGCAGTACAACATTATGCTGAAAAGTAGAAATTAACAAGTGTACTGCATGGCGGTAGCAATCACTCTCCAAAAAACTCCCTTTGAAATGTTGTGGAGAGTGAATTGCAGTTTGAATTCCACGTGATACTACAAGTCCAAACTGTAAACAAAGAACACGTGTTGACCGTCTAACAATAGATTATGCCACCCTCCCACCTATGGAACAGCCATACTAAAGCAGACCACAAATTCTGGTTTTGCACACATTCAGCACACCACCATCCGACCCTAAGCACCGCTAAAATGACCTCTCTGATTGGCTGATGCACTAGGCTGAAGAGCCCCGACCAATCATGTACTTGGTAACAATGTTATCATGGTTCCGCAGGGGAGACAAACACATGCGACTACGAGGAGTGGAATTTGTACGGTATGGAGCGCTCAAAGTTGCAAAATTTATCCAGCGCGATCGATCGAGCCCGTTGTCACAATTTTGCGAGCGCGATCGCGCTGGGTTAAAATAAAAGCATGGGTACGACGGACGACGACGACGGATGCTGCACCATCGTAATAGCTCACCCTGGTGAGCTAAAAACTGCAGGCAGAACTCTAATGTATTCAGATAGACAGTAGTACATTTTACACTACACAACCAGGAGAACACATTAAACAGCTTCTGCATGTCAGTCGCAATATAAACCCTTGGAACTCTGTTGGGCCAATGGCGAAATGGGTGTAGGCGAAATAATAAATAGGCAAAATGGGTGTAGGCAAAATTGACGTAGGCAAAATGGGGAGACACCTGTCAGACACCACTTCACCTACCTCTAATTCTGACGGGTCGAACTTGCCAGAGTAGATGTATCCCAGCAGATGTTTGAAAGCTGTGGGGGCATCTTCTTCTGGCAGGCAGGTTTGAAGTTCCACTTTGTTATTCTCTGGTTTGGCTTCACGGAAGTTGCCACTAAACATCGCCCTGAAGTGAACGTGATGATAATAAGAAAGAACTGAGAGGCGCATAATGGTCAGCTTTGATCATGGTTTTTGACCGACTGGGAAGTCCATAGTAAGTTAATAGAGAGGTTGCGCAGCGGTGCGACTTCGACTTCAACTACCGGTACAAGAATGAACTGCAGTCCGCTATGGACATCCTTGATAAAAACGAATTGATCGAAGTTTTCAATTCGTCAAACACCATAAATTGAAGGCAGAAAAAAATTGGGCTTATAAGTTGGAAGTGCGGATAGATAATGAATACCGAAGTCGTAATCCTGGTCACTACGACTTGAAACACGACTATAATATTTGTGATTTACGTGCACTTCCGATTTTAATACGGGTCAAAATTATCTTACCCAAAGTTATGGCATTTTCTGATTTGCAAACATCTGTCAAATCGTTTTTATCAAGGATGTCTACAACGGACTGCAATTCATTCTGGTAGTTTAAGTCAGAGCAGGGTTTCCGCCAGGAAATATTGCAAAATTTTTTTTGCGATTTTGAACCTTAAATGCCATTATTTGCACATCACANGCAGAGTCGGAGTCGGGTTGCTGCGCAATCTCTCTATTGGCGTCATCATCAGGTGAACATTTTCCATTCACTGCTTTGCGGTGCAAATTCCATGAATTCTTAGTCTGCGAGTATATGTAGTCCTACGTAATGGTCAAGTCGCAAACTTTCGCAATGTAGGCCTTTCAGCTACATGGTGACTAGGCTAAAGGCCTAGCGAATTTGATGTGTGCCCAAAATGTAACTGGTCAAAAGTGTGCCCAAACTGCTCAAATTCAACCTTGTTCCACATTTTTATACTCTTACAAGCATGTCAAGTATCCTGCCTGGGCAAGACTTCGTTGAAGAAACTTGACTGGTTGCAGCATGTATCCTCAACAGACATAAACATACATGTAGAGTAGAACCTCGGTAAGTGGACCACCCACGGGACTGGAGCAAGTGGTCTATGGTAGGCCGGAGTGGACTTAATTCTTATTTAATGGACGCATTGAATGCTGTTTTATGGATACATATATTCGGGCAATTAATGAGTCCATTATTTCAGCCAATAGCGTCTTGTTTTTATATGGACTCATTAATTCGATTTTATGGACCCATTAAACAAAACACAACTTCCGCCGGTAAATACCGGATTCCACCAATCAGGATTCAGCTTTATATGCAGGACCCATTAATTCGCACCACTTCACTTCCGCCGACAAAACTGAATTATGATTGGTCGAATGGGGTATTTACCGGCGGAAGTTCGTGTCGGAATTAATGGGTCCATATATTCGAATTAATGGGTCCATATATTCGAATTAATGGGTCCATACATGTATATTCGAATTAATGAGTCCATATAAAACCAAGGGATGCCATTGGCTGAAATAATGGACCCATTAATTGCCCGAATATATGTATCCATAAAATAGCATTACATTAAAAAATAATTAAGTCCACTCCGGCCTACCATATAGTGGTCCACCACAGAGGTAAGGTGGTCCCTCACCTATACAATGAGGAACCCGTGAGGTGGTCCCTCACCTATACAATGAGGAACCCGTGAGGTGGTCCCTCACCTTTTCAAACTGAGCTTCCTCATTGTATTGACTGACGACTTGATCACTTTTTTGATGAGTTACCGCTGGGCTCAAATGACGACCCCTCCTTACCTGAAGTAATCTGAACGGGCCATGAGCACCAGGCGATGTGCAAGGAAGTTTTGTCCACCGACGACGAGAGTTATGTCACTAAACTCATTACTCTCTAAGAGCGTCCTGTAGGTGCGTGAAAGTGCACCGGAATGGTTGATAATGGGGTGGCGATGATCATCTTCTGGTTCGAGTATTACTGGCCTGTCGCCACCAGCAGTGACAGCT
Organism: Notospermus geniculatus; assembly: GCA_002633025.1. NCBI lineage: Eukaryota > Metazoa > Nemertea > Pilidiophora > Heteronemertea > Lineidae > Notospermus > Notospermus geniculatus. Next base: position 20,048 of record NMRB01003495.1, on the reverse strand, counting down.
TGTTCTTGAGCGTTATCTGCCATCCTGCCTCGCTGTAATTTCTATATTTAGTAGCACTCACTCAGTGCAAGTGGAAGAGGTTGCAGATCTTGATCTGAAAGTGAAAGCATAAGAAGCTGGGGCCGTATGCATGAAGCATCTTAAATAGAGAGAATGCGCAGCTTGCCGACTCCGAGTCCGACTTCAACTACAAGAATGAATTGCAGTCTGCTGTGGACATCTAATACATATTTAAAGCAAATTCGCCCGGTCTTTGTCACGAATGTTCTCTGCAACCGCTGCATAGAGGGAGCTGAGCGATATCTTATTCGATTGCTCTTGATACAAGAAGTGATCTTTTCAAAGTTAAAATTTTAAAATCGGCCAAACTATGCTTTAAGAAGCGTTTTCAGTGAAATTGCATCAAATTCAAAAGCAATGACGTCACAAACGTTGTGTGACATCATGCCTGTCATCGCCGTTGCCATCTGAAATCTGTATGACGTAATGACGTCATCACGTCACTGGAGGTACGTCCGCAGCTGGGCTAAATTCCCACAAAGTACCGTGTCTTATAAAATAACACATACCCGGTTTACCGGGTACTAAAGCTACATGTAGTCCTTGATAAAAACGATTGGATAGACCTTTGCAAATCGTAAAATGCCATAACTTTGTGGCAGAATATATAATTTTGACTCGTAATCGGAAGTGCGCATAAATCGCAAATATCGTAGTCGTCATAGTCTGATAGTCGTGTCTCAAAGTCGTAACGACTAGGATTACGACTTCAATATTTATTATTTATCCGCACTTCCAATTTATTAGGCCTATTTTTTCAGCCTTCAATTAATGGTGTTTGACGAATTGAAAACTTCTATCACATCGTTTTTATCAAGGATGTCCATAGCGGACTGCAGTTCATTCTCTTAGTTGAAGTCGGAGTCAGAGTCAGAAAGCTGCGCATCCTCTCTGATGTAAAATTTCCCTAATCTTTTGTTGGGAACAATAGTTTAAAGGGCCTCTAGAGGCAGCTTTTTAGCGGATATTGATAAGATTACTAACACAGAATTGGTGACATGAGAATTGATGGTAATACCAGTAAGCAAGAAGTCAATCTCCAGAATTCACGAATTTTCGACCCCAACCGGGGTCTTTTTCAAGTGGAACTTTTACTTTACAATCTGAAACTCTAGAAAATTGATGGCATGAGGATCCAACTTGGACATCATCATCAATGTCTGATTGTCAACATCTGATTCACAATTCATGAGTTCATGGTTCCGAGCGCCACCTGTTGCATAGTAGAAACAGAATACTGTTAGTAGCCTAATAGCGAGCTACCTCTAGAGGCCATTTAAGGGAAATTTTACACTTAAATTGTTTTGTGCATACAGCTAGCCCCTGATTTATAAACTCGTACAGTCACCCACACATAAAGCAGCTCACAAAACGAGTCTAAAGCCTAGCGCACATTTGCAACAAAACACAATGCGTTAGGGGTGTTCAAAGTAGACTGGCTCAACGCTCGCTGTCGTCATTTAGCCAGGTCAGTCGATTTTAACCATGGTTTATGCACCAAACAGGAGAGGAAAAATAAGACTTTATAAGACCTTATAATACCTATCAACACATCGAATATATTATAATATACCGGTACCTTTTTTACAGATAAATGCAATGACTGAGCCACACAAAATCACAATAGGCTATTCCGGCTAAACAGGGCGCAAGGCTGATGAAACACTGTTCCGGTGAGGCACGGTGAGGTCCGGTGAGGTGTTTACTTTAGTCGCACCCCCCGGTAGGCCTAGGCCCTACACACTTTCCACCAGCACCTAAACTGAGACTTTCCCTTCATGACTGTGCCATCCACAAAAATAAATACACGTGGCAAACAGCGTCATTGAAATCGTTGCTGACATCGAGGCGGAAAACTCTATGGGTCGTATTCATAAAGCAGTTCTATCGTTAGAACCGTCTTAGGCCGGTTCCAAGTGCAGTGGTTGACGATACTTGGAACCGGCCTAAGACGGTTCTAACGATAGAACTGCTTTATTCATAAAGCGGTTCTATCGTTAGAACCGTCTTAGGCTGGTTCCAAGTGTTAGGGCGATGTACAGTCTTGTTCGTATTAATATCAACACCTATTATCTCAAATATCTCATAAACCACCAAACCAATTTAAATGCGGTTTTCTGCATAAGGTCAGAAATCTTGTTGACTACAACTGGGCATCAATGTTTTTGCACAAGATTCACTTCTTCATTGCGTAATCTGTCATTGAAAAAAGGTCCAAAAAAAAACTTTTTTGTTTCTGGATTTTTCACCAAAATTCCTTGGCCAGAATGAAGTTATGCCAAAATAAAGGTGATTAAGCAAGTTACTGTCAAAATACGTCGTTTAGTTTTTGAGAAATTGACGTTTTTGTAAAGCTATATCAACACCACTTGTGTTCCACTACCAACAACTTATGAGACGGCCCCTACATAATAATGCAAACCATACACCATGCATGGGTCACTGTATAGGCAGAGATAAATGTTGTGACCAGTACTGGTTATTCATGACATTGTATTGCAAAAAGTAACAGGCATTGAGAAAGAACTTAGTAGCCTTTGTCATCTTTGTTTGAAGTTAACCAGTGCATGAATTGGTCACTAAAGCCTCCACACACTTGAAAAATTATTATGTAACACTTTTGCCACATAGGACTCAGCGCTGTTCTATAGATCTATGGATTGTGTACTGACGGCCTACACAAGGGACATGAAGTATGGTTTGCATTATTATGTAGGGACCGTCTCATAAGTTGTTGGCAGTGGAAGACAAGTGGTGTTGATATAGCTTTACAAAAACGTCAATTTTTCAAAAACTAAATGGCCGATTTCGACAGTAACTTGCTAAATAGGCCTAACCTTTATTTTGGCATAACTTCTAGCAAAGGAATTTTGGTGAAAAATCCAGAAACAAAAAAGTTTTATTTTGGACCTTTTTTCAAAGACAGATTACGCAATGAAGAAGTGAATCTTGTGCAAAAACATTGATGCCCAGTTGTAGTCAACAAGATTTCTGACTTTATGCCGAAAACCGCATTTAAATTGGTTTGATGGTTTATGAGATATTTGACATAACAGGTGTTGATATTAATACAAACAAGACTGTACACTTGGAACCAGCCTAAGACGGTTCTAATGATAGAACCGCTTTATGAATACGACCCTATAGGCCTGATCTAGCCTAGTCTTTTTCATCATGGTTGAGCGTGATTCACGATGACGATAGGCCTACCGGTACTGTGAGTGTGATGGCACAGACGAGAACAGAAGCTCTTCATTTCAGCCTGTGAACTTGTCGTGCCTGCCTACCTTGCCTTGTGACTAGGCCTATACGTTTAGGCTAGGCCTAGCCTCAACATTTACACCGTGATATCTTCACCTCCTCTGTAGCCGTAAACCAATGCCTGAACAGCATGCAATCTGTTTTGTCATCATCACTAGCCTATATCAGCTTGCGGGTCATGCATGCCACGCGTTCTTCAAGCCTTTTTTTTTATTTGTGACTGTCCATTTCTGTCTTCGCCGTCACTTTCCTTCCTCAAAGCCGCCTCCGCGAAACCAGAAAGCTAGACTGGCGACCGATGGTCCTGAGTCTAGAGACAGGCGCGGATCGGGAGGGGTGCACCCCGTGCACCCGGCCATGGAGGTATATAAATATACCTCCATGACCCGGCACATGCCCCTCCTATTTTCGGTGACCAACGTGAGAAAAATTGCCGTTTTTTTCACAGTGTAATTTGCCCTCAGAATGCTGGGAAATCGCACCAACGGCCTTCTCGATTTCAAAATTTTCTGGGGGCGACCCCAGCCCCTCACCGTGGCTTCGCGCCTTCGGCGCTCGCCNAGTCTACCAACCCGCCGTGAAAGCATCCTTTGCGCAGTGCTGGGCCCCATTCCACCGTCTTCCTATCCACCCTGACGTAGGCTACCGCCGATGGGCCTCCATCTGCAGGGCCGTAGCCCCTATTTATAGCGGGAGGGGGGCAGGCCGCGTCCAGTCGCCTCCTAAGCCAAACTAAAAACGTGATTTTCATGCGGATTTTGGGCAAGAAACGGCAAAAAAGGTCTTCCCACAGGCTTTGCCCCCTGACCAAAAGGTTAGGCCCTGATCTGCCTCAGCCTTGGCCTGATCTCACACACAGGGTCGGATCCAGGGTTGACAGAAAGGGGGCGTAGCTCGACGGAGGTGGTGAGCACCGAGAGCGCGAAGACCAGGGCCGACCGCATCGAAACCCAGATAGTGAGACGCGGAGATAGTGCTATCGGCGTACCGGTAGCCTACTAACGACAACCCGCTAAAACCATAGACTGAGGCACTCAGTCTCTTTCACGCATGCGCGGAACAGCGCAGCATTACAGAGACTGAGACCAACCTCAACAATTTTTGTTACGAGAATACCGAGATCCTGGTACCGATGCTGATTGGTCGATTTTGAATCCAGCTGTTTACAGCCATGCTGATTGGTCATTGGGATCAGAAGATTGCAAAATGGCGGTGCTGTATCTAACGAACTTCAGTTCAGTCAGACAGAAGCAAACCTTAGCAAGATCGCACCATGGAGGTCTTTCCCCGCAGCACCGATGATCTGATCCTCCATCAGTGACACTAAA
>NMRB01003494.1:46382-60830 GCA_002633025.1 Notospermus geniculatus | reverse complement strand
CTGGCAACTCCAAATAAATTAGAACTTTTCCCAGACCACAACGCCACGTTTACTCGCTATCCGCCATCTTGAAAACCCATCCTCACGTTCAATTGCTGGTCGTAAGTGTCGACAAAGGATTTCGAAAGTTTCCCTTAAGATTCGTAAATTCTCCCCCCAGTCGATCTCTTCCCAGAGGTCGCCATACCAAATTTCCTCCCATCATGACTTGCATCATGAACACATAGGGCCGTGTTCGGAAAGCTTCCCCGAGGAAATTTCTTCCCCGAGCTTCGGGGAATGTGAGCATGCCCAGTGAAGGCGAATTTCCGAACGAAATTTGCGCCTCCTCGGGGAAAGATACTACACTGTGGGTTGCAGGCGTGAAATATTCCACGTTTAGCCAATCAGCATGTCGGCTTGGCAAGAAAACCGAAATGCATGCCGGGAGTTTCCCCAAGTGAGCGACTCGGCGAGTCGCTCACTTCGGCCAGGCTCGAGGAAGCCTTGGCAGCCTTCCAAATACCTTACCGAACGCTCTCCCGCTTCCCCGAGGAAGCTTTCCGAACGCGCTAATACAAAAGAATAAAGAAACCGTCATCTTCCCCATAATCGTCCCTGAGTTGGTCAAGATCATGAAGATCAGCGTCTATCTCTATGGGCGCAGCCATCTTGAAACGAATGACTTTGACTTCTTATCATCGTTAAAAGATGGCGCAGCGTTGCGCCAGAACGTCATGGTAATTCGGATTAACGTTAGTGTGAACGCATCCTTTTCATTCCGTACTAACTAATCTGAATTCCGGAGTGCGGACTTCGGAAATCGGTTTAAATCCGCATTTAGTGTGAATGCAGCATATGATGCTGTCGGAAATGATTAGCCCAATATACTGGCAGCGTTGACAAACCTAGGGGTGGGACATGTTTCCTGTGCTCTATGTGGACTATTGTGGACTCTGATCCAGATATCGGAGAATGAAACCGAGTAGCTCGTCTGAAAGCTTGTGGGTCAACAAACATGGGATAGGACCTGCTTCCAGCCTTCTAGCTGTCCTGTGGAATGAGCTGTGACAGACGCAGAAAGGTGAAGAGACACACAGACGCACGCATGCCCGGCCGACCGACCGCCTCCTTAAAAATCACACTTTTTTATGGAAATTTCAAACTTTTGACAGAAATACATTTTATCAAAAATCGAGGTAATTGTTGTCTCAAAATCTGTCTTAAGGCCCTAAATATCTGCCATAAAACACAAAAGTTAATCCAAAATGAAGATTTTGGGAAATATTTAATTTATTAGTCGTGCATTTACAATTGATTCGGGGTGTACACACATAGTCAAAAGTAGATAAGAAATAGAAACGGTTTTCATAGGTGAAAGTCATCACGTCTTTCTTCCAGATTCGAACCCACGGACCCTCGCATGAGGCATCAATCGCCAGCACTAACGGGCAGTACGCCTTAAACCACTAGGCCAAATCCCCATCTTCAAAAACGACAGTTCAATGGCCCATGTTAAAGGAGGCGTCCATCAGTACCCTGCGAGTAGCCCAAACAATCTCCAAACCCAAACTGTTTTAAGTTATGCATAGTCAAAAGTAAATAGACAGCGACTAAATTCAATATTTCTTAATATAGCACCGGGGCACAGTTTTTCTTTTTATTTCCATTGATAACAATTGCTTTGACAACTTTTTGCACCAAAATTATCTTGTTGTCCGTTGAACTGATATTTTTTGTGAAAGTTTGAATTTTCGTCAAAAAAAGTGATTTTTTATTCGTGACTTGTTGGTGATCGCACCTGTGCCATCTTGAAGCACATTTGTTTCTGAGTAGAATCTAGCTTTCAGATCCTATGAATCTGAAGGGGGACAAAGTTACAGAGGGACTTTTGCAGTGATTTTTGTTCGGTTTGCCAAGTTCGATCGTCCACGAGCTCGTGCGTATTTTATACCGACCTAGTGTTGAATATTCATCAGTTCTCCGTCACCATGGTCACAAAGCACACGCTCGGGGGAAACCACATTGAGTGCGTTGCATCATTATTATTATTGTATTGTGCACTATACTTTAGTTTTGAAAGGGCAAACATGCTTTGTGGCTATCTGCGGCAATCGCATACTTTTAAAATAACGTCATTCCGGGCCCACTTATGCCTTATTGTTGTTCACATTATTTCTTATTGAAATTCCAAAGGCTCCGTCAAATTGGCCAAGTACATGTATGAATAGCGATTATTATTCGTGATCATGAACTTGCCGCGTCACAACTGGTTGGTGATAAATGTAGTGTCAGACTGGCAACTGGAAAACCTTAAAATTGTTTGTAAGAAACCATCAATAATTCGGTTGCAGAAGCTTCAATTCTTTATTTCAAAATATCATTGTGTCTGGAAACAGTAGAGCTGTAAAATGCCCAGGTTCTCGATTCTGCGAAGGCGATAATAAAAAAACTCATTTTTTGATCAAATTTCAATCGTTCACCAAAACGTCACTAAACTGTATACCAAGGTCATTTCGATGGCAAGAGGTGCCGAAACAGTTGTTGTGAGTGAGTATAAAACGAAGAAAATGCGTTTCATTAAAAATAAAAGAAATACTAAATTTAGTCACTGCATATTTATTTATTTATTTATTTATTTCGTACAAAGAATGTACAATAATCAACAGTGCTGTACATGTGCAAAAAAGGGTGTACGTACCAAAAATGGCTATCACATGTAGGCCTATACGTGTGATCGGTTTCAAAGGAGTATTCAAATCTCACAATATACATGGAGGCCTGTGGTCAAGGAAGTAAATCTCGATGGAACAATAGCCATCGGCTAAAAGACTGCAATAAAACGATTTGATGCAAGTCCAACGTGTTGGTCCTTCGATTATTGAGTCGTGTATCGGTGAACCTCAGTGAAAATAGTCTTTACCCCTGACTTCTTCTGAGAGGGTTCTACAAAGTGCAGCAAAGCTCCATCACGAGGATCAAATCGATATTCGTTGCCTGTGCCTTTGGTGGGATTTGGGTGTAACGATGCAAGCTGTTCGAAAAATCTAGCATTTCCGTCAGATCCTTTTCTGGCGAGTGCTCGCTTCGGAGAATAGATTTCACTGAAGCAAATGGCCCAGACTTTAGGAAAGCAAAACAGGCAAGGTAAGCCAAACACAGGATTGATAATGTTAAAATACATGTAATGCGATCCCTTGCCGCATTCTAACTCAGCTAATCTTTCGATGGTGTGTTTCATACAGCGGTAGTTATCTTCTTTCCGATGGATTCGGAAACTCCACCCTCGTTTGTTTATATCGACGCCGATCGCGCGGGATAGATCGCTGGATAAAAGGAAATCGCGGTACGCTGCGAACACAATGTGCATCCCGTCCATAAGGAGAACATGGAGATTTCCTGTTACATTACTTTCCGATAGTTTGTATATCGTGGCATGAAATTCGTTTCGAATCAAACAGTAAACCGCGGCGTTATGATTGAAAATCTTTAGGACTGCCCCATTGTTACACGGGTCTGATTTCGGGATGATAAGTTCACCAGAAAATATACCCTTCGTTACCTCAAGCAGACCACAGACGATGTGACGATTTGATCTTTTTGTAAAGATTATGTACTTCTTATAAATTAATTGAAATAATCCGGTGTGCTGGTTCAGAAAGAATGTCCTATTCAACAGTATTTTGTACCGAATGCCATCCAGGCGATATAGAATTAACCGACAATAGGGGGTTGATTCCGGTTGTTTTTTCAGCACAATTGTCGCAGTTTTCTCATCGAAGAACCAGGTATTTCGATCTTCTACAGTAAAAGGAGGAATGAAATGTGAACTTCCGGATAGTTTGAATCGAATATATCTTGGCACCTACAGACAAATAGTACCGGTAAATTAATGAATATACCGTATACGTAATCATCTCAAAAAGAAGTGCGCAAGCTTTCACGTAAGGTGGTGACAGACTGGCGCGTACCCGACACTTAGTGCACGCGCTCCGCCAATCAGATTCTTCGGTAGGTGTTTCGGTCCGTGTTTACCGCCTCCCTGATTGGTTGAATGCTTCCTGACCGACTTTACACTTATGCCCGCTATACACGATCAAATTTTTCATCCAATTTTCTGAATATGCTCATTAAAGGCCTACATCTATCCACCAATCAGCGAGTAGTATCCAGATAACCGATGTGATAGGTATAGGAGTCCAACTGCCATCCATTTTGGAAATTCTGTCTGCGTCTTCAGTTATTTGGACACTACAGGCTGCTACACATGCTGTACAATGGCCACTCTTAAATACTGGGTCCTCTTCGGAATAGGCCTACCGGACACCGGTTGTTCATATGCGTTAGTGCTTCAGGTGAGGCTCCGAATAGGGTTGAGTGGAAATGGTCAGTAAGCGAGGCGTGTCTGATTGTAAACCGCACCGAACGAGGCATTAGAAAAGCTCCCCAGCGGGCCCCAAAATGTATTGCTGCAGAAAATTGCCGACGGAAGAGGACCCAGTGTTCAAGTTTCGTTTCTGTAAGTTGTCCCTTGAACATGTTGAAAAGATACCAAATGTCGAAATGTGAGGGGTGTACTCACTTATGCGAGATACTCTAGGTGCTTTATTCTAACGGGTGCTATAAACGAGAATTTTCTTAAACTGGGAATTTCCAAATCGGTATTTCTGACGTTCAATTAACAGTATATTACCAAGAGAGTCAAGCGCTACCCGCGAAAAATGTGCAGGATATTTCAGTGCGCCACTGACGTGAAATTTCCTGACCCTATCTTTGACATGCTTGAGCAAAAAACTGTTCATAGAATCACACATTATCTTTATAAGGGCTATGGAACGATCTTTATTACGTAAATGTACAATGCTCGTTCCAGACCGTATGTTTAATGGTACCTTTCAGGGATTCCTGTTCATACCTGGTAAAAATGTATGTTCGAAAACCTCCGATTATCGTATCCATTTTTGGTTTGATTCGACCCTGGTTATCTGCTGCCGTGTAAACGGTGTTTTTAAAGCAACAGTTTATGCGATAAGAAAGATGTCTGAATCGATTTTACTGGATAATCGCAAAGCTCTGTCTTCCGCTGCCAATTTACTTTTAGTTTGTCATGACGTGATTGCTGCTCTCGAAGGAGTAAAGGGCACAAATGACATGCTTATAATCACGTATGGCCCTGAGAGGGAATACCAGCCCGCCACACACAAAACTAATGTTCATCCATGGCTTATCGGCTGCAAAAGAGTATCTTTTGAATTCCTTCATTGGTTGAATCTGTGTCTCTTTTGCTTGATTGGTTTTCCAGGTCCTAAGGCCATTTGTTTTCGAAAACATCCTGATCCTTTGCATGGTCTTGTCATATTCCCACCTGGAAGGGGATCGTTCGATGAAATTCAAGTCATATTTCCGTGTATCGTCGAAACAAATTACAGATATTTCAGATTCAACTCGCTGGACGGGGTACTGGTTCACTTCATACCACATAAAGGCAAAAACGGAACCTTAGTTGTTGATATATTTTGGGGGGCAACTAAACGTGTTTAGCTCTACTTAGTGAGGATTTATTTGATTTACAATCAAGCGACGTTTTGGGCACTGGGGCTGAAAGGGTAAATGTCGTCCTGGGTATATACAAAGATTACCCAGGATCTCAATCTTCACTAAAACAATACCCTGGGTGTAGTTTTGGTAGCCGAACATCACCCAGCATCGTAGTGGACACCTGGATTCCCATTCTTGTATGATGTTATGCCTACCCTTGGTTTTGATGGTTGTGGGTGAAATAGGCATACCGTAAAGAACCTATCGGCAAGAGCATGCGTCTTCAAAGCTCGGCTGACTTCTCGGCTTTATACTAGGTCAAAACGCTTGCTTTTGGCCTACATCGTTAAGGGGATTTCCAGCTTTACCGCAATGGCGTGCGTCACTGGATATGAGGCTATGTGGACTATTAATCGGACGTGTAGTTTGGAGTGTGAAAATCTGAATGAGGAAGGGGTCAACAAACGCATTTTACTTATTTTGCACTTATTTCAATGAAAGGGGTGAAAAGGGTGCTGGGCGGTACTAGGTGATTTTTGATTGAGTGCCGGGCGGGGAGGGAGAGTACAGGTGTGACAGGAATCATCGTCCTAGAAATGCAAGTCCGTCAAACAATAGCGGGCTATTGTAAGGTTATATCCAAATGGCCATCATGGTCTCCATAGCCATAGTCTACTCCCTCGCTGAACAATAAAACCGGACTTTGATTATAGGGGGACTTTGATTCCTGACACACCGGGCGCACCCGCCCGGCGTGAGCACATCCCTCCAGTAGGATGAGGATGTTCTGCCTCGGATGTGACTTAGCCTAATGATCGAATAGTCTCAATTTGATTGGCATCAACATCCTGTTCAACCATTCGGAGGGGGTCGTGCTCCTCATAATCTCTCAGAATCTACCTCCAGTTTCGATTCAGACGTTCATTGTGAATTTCACAAACATCGTGCATGACACAACAGGCAAGGACCACTCGATGTATGTTATCTAGCTCGAATTCGTTCTTCTTCAGCAAACACCTCCATCGGGCTTTCAACCGCCCGAAAGTATTCTCCATTGTCATCCTCGCACGACTCAGTCTGTAGTTAAATCGATGCTGTGCTGCTGTTAACACACCACGATGGGCAAAGGTCTTCATGAGCCAGGGTAAGAATGGATAGGCTGGATCACCAATGAGCAGGAGTGGCACATTGTGACCAGCAATAACTCGATTCTGCTCGGGGAATAACTGTCCAGTTATGGCCATATTGTAGATGCTTGAGTTTGCCAACAGTAGTTTGAATCGCACACTCTTTGCAGGACGATGGAATTAAAAAATCTTTCGGTTGTAAAAGTCTGCAGGGTTTTCGGAAGGGGCTTTGATTGGAACGTGCATACCATCTACTGCACCGACGCACTGTGGAAAACCCCAGTGTCTGTCATACCTTTGAACTGTCGCATTAAGGCGTTCTTCTGATGGAAATTTGATGTAAATAGGCTGGAGAAGTTTGCATATCGCTTTGCAGGTGTCATGCACAATACTACGGGCCGTATTTTAGAACGCTCCTTAACATTGAGGTCCACCTTAAATCTATTGTTCTCGATGGTTTTACAATGGACGTAAGGTCCACCTTAAAGCGATGTACTCGGGCTCTGCAGTAACTGCACATCGATAGTTCCTCTATTTCCCGCATGGTGGCAGCACTATATTTTATGAATGAAATTCCAAGCGAGCCATCTCATTATAATACTACGGAATTTACTATGACCAATCAGTAGCGAGGAGGGTGACCATGGTGACATGATTGACAGTGTCACTCAGTGAGTGATGCCGACGGAGACGACTCGGAGTCATCCGCAAAACATGCAAAGGATGGTGTTGGCCGGGGTTCAACGATGTTCAGGAGGTACACTGCTAAGTCCTCATTAGTGCTACAACAACTTTCTGTCTTCACACGCCGCTATCTGACTAAACTTGCAGCAGTGAGGCGACTTCTCTTGTCAGTCTTCCTCACACTTCGGATTTTTCCGCGCCATGTTTGTTGTCAGTCTGTCGATCTCGTTCTCGGAAATACCCTGTGAGATTTTGAAATTTTTCTGGCAGTAAACACTAATGTCGCCCAAATTAATTGGAATAATATTGATAAAAGATTTTTCATGAACATTTTATTGTATAAAACGTAGACGACACCGTAATTTGATGGTTCAAAGGTGCTAGAAATCACACGAGATCAGTTTCAAGAATCCCGCTAGCTATGAATGAAATTGGGGAGCTATCGCCGGTCGCGATAGTTGAACGAGATTTCATTTTCAGCCCTCGCGAGTACATCGCTTTAACGTTACGGAACGTTCTAAATTACGACCCTACATATGGTGGAACGTCCGAGCCCAAACTTCTGGCCAAGGGTATGGTATTCTATTGCTGTTGCAAGCTTCCATAAAGTAATTGCTAAACGTTCGTGGTGAGGAACACCTCTTCTCATTCTGGTGTCCTCACGTTCAATTGCTGATCGTAAGTGTCGACAAAGGTGATTTCGAAAGTTTCCCTTAAGATTCGTAAATTCTCCCCCCAGTCGATCTCTTCCCAGAGGTCGCCATACCAAATTTCCTCCCATCATGACTTGCATCATGAACACAAAGAATAAAGAAACCGTCATCTTCCCCATAATCGTCCCTGAGTTGGTCAAGATCCAAACTGCACACAGCGCCACCTCCAGTCTTCGACCTAGTGACACTGCCATCAGTTCCCTACTTTCTCGGCGGAGCGATCGTAGTTCCAATACATGCCAAGTGGAATTGAAGAATTTCATGGGCACGTATACGAAACATTTTTTCGTCGACCTAATTATCTGATTGGTCAACAGAAGCACGTGACAGCTGATAAGCACATGGTCTTGTTTACATTCTGCCAATGCAGTGTCCTGTATGATTGGTTGAGCAAACCAAGAACCTGTTGAGTAATTTGGTTTTATCCTTCCGATGTAGTTCCGTACGTTTTGACAACTGCAACGTCAAAATACCCTTTTTTTGAGAGCTTTATTGGTACCGGTATATATTTTATTATTGTTTCCAAAAAGGCCTACATTTGGGCAGAAAAAGGCCTAAATTTATTCACTGCACTTTTGTGCAGGCGCATCACAGCAGTTGAAGGCTAAGGCATTATCCGGGTTTACCCATAATGCCTAGCGAAGGTAATTGGTCAAGATCATGAATATCAGCGTCTATCTCTATGGGCGCAGCCATCTTGAAACGAATGACCTTGACTTCTTATCATCGTTAAAAGATGGCGCAGCATTGCGCCAGAACGTCATGGTAATTCGGATTAACGTTAGTGTGAACGCATCCTTTTCATTCCGTACTAACTAATCCGAATTCCGGAGTGCGGACTTCGGAAATCGGGTTAAATCCGCATTTAGTGTGAATGCAGCATATGATGCTGTCGGAAATGATTAGCCCAATATACTGGCAGCGTTGACAAACCTAGGGGTGGGACATGTTTCCTGTGCTCTATGTAGACTATTGTGGACCCTGATCCAGATATCGGAGAATGAAAACAGAGTAGCTCGTCTGAAAGCTTGTGGGTCAACAAACACGGGATAGGACCTGCTTCCAGCCTTCTAGCTGTCCTGTGGAATAAGCTGTGACAGACGCAGAAAGGTGAAAAGACACACAGACGCACGCCTGCCCGGCCCACCGACCGCCTCCGTAAAAATCACAATTTTTAATGGAAATTTCAAACTTTTGACAGAAACACATTTTATCAAAATCGAGGTAATTTTTGTCTCAAATATGTCTTAAGGCCCTAAATATCTGCCATAGAACACAAAAGTTAATCCAATGAAGATTTTGGGAAATATTTAATTTATTAGTCGTGCATTTACAATTGATTCGGGGTGTACCCCCATAGTCAAAAGTAGATAAGAAATAGAAACGGTTTTCATAGGTGAGAGTCATCACGTCTTTCTTCCAGATTCGAACCCACGGACCCTCGCATGAGGCATCAATCACCAGCACTAAGGGGCAGCACGCCTTAAACCACTAGGCCTAATCCCCATCTTCAAAAAAGATAGTTCAATGGCCCATGTTAAAGTAGGCGTCCATCAATACCCTGCGAGTAGCCCAAACAATCTCCAAACACAAACTGTTTTAAGTTATGCATAGTCAAAAGTAAATAGACAGCGACTAAATTCAATATTTCTTAATATAGCAGCGGGGCACAGTTTTTCTTTTTATTTCCATTGATAACAATTGCTTTGACAACTTTTTGCACCAAAATTATCTTGTTGTCCGTTGAACTGATATTTTTTTGTGAAAGTTTGAATTTTCGTAAAAAAAGTGATTTTTTATTCGTGATTTGTTGGTGATCGCACCTGTGCCATCTTGAAGCACATTTGTTTCTGACTAGAATCTAGCTTTCGGATCCTATGAATCTGAAGGGGGACAAAGTTACAGAGGGACTTTTGCAGTGATTTTTGTTCGGTTTGCCAAGTTCGATCGTCCACGAGCTCGTGCGTATTTTATACCGACCTAGTGTTGAATATTCATCAGTTCTCCGTCACAAAGCACACGCTCGGGGGAAACCACATTGATTGCGTTGCATCATTATTATTATTGTATTGTGCACTATACTTTAGTTTTGAAAGGGCAAACATGCTTTGTGGCTATCTGTGGCAATCGCATACTTTTAAAATAACGTCATTCCGGGCCCACTTATGCCTTATTGTTGTTCACATTATTTCTTATTGAAATTCCAAAGGCTCCGTCAAATTGGCCAAGTACATGTATAAATAGCGATTATTATTCGTGATCATGAACTTGCCGCGTCACAACTGGTTGGTGATAAATGTGGTGTCAGACTGGCAACTGGAAAACCTTAAAATTGTTTGTAAGAAACCATCAATAATTCGGTTGCAGAAGCTTCAATTCTTTATTTCAAAATATCATTGTGTCTGGAAACAGTAGAGCTGTAAAATGCCCAGGTTCTCGATTCTGCGAAGGCGATAATAAAAAAACTCATTTTTTGATCAAATTTCAGTCTTTCACCAAAACGTCACTAAACTGTATACCTAGGTCATTTCGATGGCAAAAGGTGCCGAAGCAGTTATTGTGAGTGAGTATAAAAAGAAAAAAATGCGTTTCATTAATATTACAAGAAATACTAAATTTAGTCACTGCCTATTTATTTATTTATTTCGTACAAAGAATGTACAATAATCAACAGTGCTGTACATGTGCAAAAAAGGGTGTAGGCCTACGTACCAAAAAAATGGCTATCACATGTAGGCCTATACGTGTGATCGGTTTCAAAGGAGTATTCAAATCTCACAATATACATGGAGGCCTGTGGTCAAGGAAGTAAATCTCGATGGAACAATAGCCATTGGCTAAAAGACTGCAATAAAACGATTTGATGCAAGTCCAACGTGTTGGTCCTTCGATTATTGAGTCGTGTATCGGTGAACCTCAGTGAAAATAGTCTTTACCCCTGACTTCCTCTGCGAGGGTTCTACAAAGTGCAGCAACGCTCCATCACGAGGATCAAATCGATATATGCTGCCTGTGCCTTTGTTGGGATTTGGGTGTAACGTTGCAAGCTGTTCAAAAAATGTAACATGTCCGTCAGATCCTTTTCTGACGAGTGTTCGCTTCGGAGACCAGATTTCACTGAAGCAAATGGCCCAGGCTTTAGGAAAGCAAAACAGACAAGGTAAGCCAAACACAGGATTGATAATGTTAAAATACATGTAATGCGATACCTTGCCGCATTCTAACTCAGCTAATCTTTCGATGGTGTGTTTCATACAGCGGTAGTTATCTTCTTTCCGATGGATTCGGAAACTCCACCCTCGTTTGTTTATATCGACGCCGATCGCACGGGATAGATCGCTGGATAAAAGGAAATCGCGGTACGCTGCGAACACAATGCGCATCCCGTCCATAAGGAGAACATGGAGTTCTCCTGTTACATTACTTTCCGATAGTTTGTATATCGTGGCATGAAATTCGTTTCGAATCAAACAGTAAACCGCGGCGTTATGATTGAAAATCTTTAGGACTGCCCCATTGTTACACGGGTCTAATGTCGGGATGATAAGTTCACCAGAAAATATACCCTTCGTTACCTCAAGCAGACCACAGACGATGTGACCATTTGATCTTTTTGTAAAGATTATGTACTTCTTATAAATTAATTGAAATAATCCAGTGTGCTGGTTTAGAAAGAATGTCCTATTCAACAGTATTTTGTATCGAATGCCATCCAGGCGATATAAAATTAACCGACAATACGGGGTTGATTCCGGTTGTTTTTTCAGCACAATTGTCGCAGTTTTCTCATCGAAGAACCAGGTATTTCGATTTTCTACAGTAAAAGGGGGAATGAAATGTGAACTTCCGGATAGTTTGAATCGAATATATCCTGGCACCTACCGACAAATAGTACCGGTAAATTAATGAATATACCGGTATACGTAATAATCTCAAAAAGAAGTGCGCAAGCTTTCACGTAAGGTGGTGACAGACTGGCGCGTACCCGACACTTAGTGCACGCGTTCCGCCAATTAGATTCTTCGGTAAGTGTTTCGGTCCGTGTTACCGCCTCCCTGATTGGTTGAATGCTTCCCGACCGACTTTATACTTATGCCCGCTATACACGATCAAATTGTTCATCCAATTTTCTGAATATGCTCAATAAAGGCCTACATGCGGGTTTTTTTATTAAAGCCCTAATAGGCCCCGGCATAATTATCCTGCGGCTAAGTTTTCGCTTATCACTCGTAATTTAGCTTGGGTGATAATGCGGGTTTAAAAATCATCTATCGTTTTGATTGTGAAGGCTTATCTGGTCGCTGATTCGCTGACCAACTTGGTTACATACATTGGATATGCTACATGTATATCTAAAAAGATCAAGTGACCACAGTAAAGCTGAAAGGGTAAATGTCGTCCTGGGTATATACAAAGATTACCCAGAATCTCAATCTTCACCCAAAACAATACCCTGTAGTCTAGGCTGTAAGGGTAAAAATTCCGCAAATTGGTATAAAGTTACGAAATTTGGCACAGTGGTAGTGGGTGTAGTCTCCGTAGCTGAACATCACCCAGCATCCGCAATCGGTGCCTTGGGACGAATCATATTTAGAAATCACGTGGAATCTCGCGGTCTCGCGCCGCTGTACTTGTTGAGTGTATAGCTGTTCTTGACATTCTTCAGGCTGTCACGTGACCACGGGCGAGACAACCTCGAATCCAGGTGTCATACCGCGATGCTGGGTGATGTTTGGCTACCGAAACTACACCCAGGGTATTGTTTTAGTAAAGATTGAGATCCTGGGTAATCTTTGTATATACCCAGGACGACATTTACCCTTTCAGCCACAGTAAAATTGTCGCTAATCTATCCACCAATCAGCGAGTAGTATCCAGATAGGCCTAACCGATGTGATAGGTATAGGAGTCCAACTGCGATCCGTTTTGGAAATTCTGTCTGCGTCTTCAGTTATTTGGACACTACAGGCTGCTACACATGCTGTACAATGACCCGACTCTTAAATACTGGGTCCGCTTCCGAATACGGGTCACCGGTTGTTCATATGCGTTGGTGCTTCAGGTGAGGCTCCGAATAGGGTTGAGTGGAAATGGTCAGCAAGCGAGGCGTGTCTGATTGTAAACCGCACCGAACGAGGCATTAGAAAAGCTCCCCAGCGGGCCCCAAAATGTATTGCTGCAGAAAATTGCCGACTGAGCGGTATTCGGAAGAGGACCCAGTATTCAAGTTTCATTTCTGTAAGTTGTCCCTTGAACATGTTGAAAAGATACCAATTGTCGAAATGTGAGGGGTGTACTCACTTATGCGAGATACTCTAGGTGCTTTATTCTAACGGGTGCTATAAACGAGAATTTTCTTAAACTGGGAATTTCCAAATCGGTGTTTCTGACGTTCAATTAACAGTATATTACCAAGAGAGTCAAGCGCTACCCGCGAAAAATGTGCAGGATATTTCAGTGCGCCACTGACGTGAAATTTCCTGACCCTATCTTTGACATGCTTGAGCAACAAACTGTTCATAGAATCACACATTATCTTTATAAGGGCTATGGAACGATCTTTATTACGTAAATGTACAATGCTCGTTCCAGACCGTATGTTCGTCTTGATGGCGTCTATCTCACCGAAAGCTTTCAAGTTGAACACTTGTCCCTCTGATAAACCTTTCTGTAAATTGTGTATAATTATAAATTTCAACGCTTCGGGTTGTACTCCGAGGATTATGATTGCCTTGTTCACTCCTTGGATAAAGTGAACATAAGCAAATCTATCTTTCTTCTGGAAATGTTTAAACTTTACTGAATTATTACGTAACATTGTGTAGACTACTTTGCCACGTTCCACCTTCACGACAGAGTAATATATGACAACTGTAAGTAAAGAGGGATCCTCGACTTCAATATATGTAAATGCAAATTTGCTCATATCAATAAAGTGCATGAATAGTGACGACTGACTCAGAACGTTTTTGTGGAAATTGTACCTGCAGAACCTGCGGCGCGCTTCAGTGGGAATCTCTAAACTCCCGATGAACTTTCCCTTGCAAAAGTCGTAGAGTTTCACAACACCAGTGACGAGACATCCTTTAGCGGATTGTTTGTTTGGGAACATAAAACTGTAATTGGAAACCGATCTACCGAGCAGCATTGGTGTTTTTTGATAGAACTTATGGTTGTAAAGCAAACGATAGCTTTTCCTATCGGTTAAACCATAGACAATACTCTTCGTCCAAGGCACTGGCCTTTCTACATAATAGACCAATACCAGAGGACGGGTTTCGTGAAAGATAGGAGCGTTATCAACTGCCAGAGGTGGCACAAAAGGAATTGCCCGACTTAAACGGTACTCCACAGAAGATTTTGCCTGTGTATGACGTGTATTTTAAGAAAACAGTACACTTGCCAAT
>NMRB01003494.1:25537-46082 GCA_002633025.1 Notospermus geniculatus | reverse complement strand
AAAAGTGTCGACCCCTGAACAGGGGGGGGGGGGTACAGGGTTCACATTGACCGCTGCACGGGTACAGGGGGCGGTGGATTACTGTTGGTTGGGGTTATGTTGGAAGTGGACAATATGGACCTCTCCTCACACCCGACAGCTTACTATAGCTGTCGAGTGTGAGGAGAGGTGTCTAAGTGTTTAGCAATATACCAGCCTGATGGCACCAGGGTTCGCGAAGCGACGTTTTGTTGTGTTAGATCATGCAGCGAGAGTGGAGTTGCTGCGGCGTGTAACTGTTTTCGGCAGGGGAAAGAAAAATAATAGGGAGGTTTCGAAATCAAACGATAAACGTAAACTTCACGACAACGTTATTTTTCGTACAGATTTTATACTGAATTTTCGGTACAAAAATAACGTTGTCGTTAAAGTTTACGTTTATCGTTTGATTTCGAAACCTCCCTATTATCGGTACAAGTCCACTTCCAAACACAGTAAATGTATGTGAAAGACAAAAATGGGGAGAAAAGTCATTACACCGACCGGACTCGAACCCACGGATGTCGAAACCATTCTTTTCACCATGCCGGGCCGTAACCACTGAGCTACCGGGCTCGCCACGACAACACCGAATATTTTAGTGATACAAATGCGGCGATGGCCTAATTCATAACTTAATCGGCTTACGGAATAGATTGGGCGGAACTAAGTAGGTAACGATTTTGATGGTTTTTGGCATGCCCTCGTTATTGTAACCTACCTTAAGCCGGTGACAGACTGCCGCGCACGCGGCGCGTCCTGCAGGCGTTCTGCCAATCAGATTCTTCGGTACGTGTTTCGGTCCTTGTTACCGCCTGCCTGATTGGTTGATCACTTTCAGACGCGTTGCTTACGCGCCAGTCTGTCACCGCCTTTACTAGGCAGGCATTACATACATGAATAAGCCGTCTGACTTGTGCGTTGGAAAGCGTGACAGGTTCCGAGCATTCTTCGGCACACTTCGGAAGCCCTTCGGCGAGCTCACGAATATATAGTTGTCAATTTGATGACGTATACGACAATTTTTTTGGTTTATTTTTCGCCTGTAAATCATATTTCACACTAGCTTTGAAAGATCCACCTGACTTCAACAGCATTAAATAACCTTCCACAGGCCTCCATAAAGAAATTCGCCTTCAAACCGCATAGCAGTTTTTGGTGAGGAGGTCAGATTTCGTCTCTAAGGTGGTATGAATGGATGTGACCCGCCTCAGTGTTTAGTCGCGCTTCGCGCATTTGCCGCTCCGCGGCGTTGGGTCCTTGCGTCAAGTGAACATTGTACTTCGCGAGCTACATACTGAATACCATGACTTATCTGGCCTCCACCAGACTGGGCCGTCACGCAGTACCGTGGTCGATAAGTGCACGTGACTTTGTCGCGCCAAACCGCGAAATGACCGAATATTCGTTTTGGCAGAAAACACCTATAAATCCTGCGTCGAGGGGACGGAAACTTCTCACCGTAAACTTATACAATTTTCGTCAATAAACAAGCAAGAATTCATTCTGTCGTACTCACGTTTAAAGATTTTACAGGCTATTTTAGACCGAAATTTACCTAATGGCAGGCCTGCCATGCCTACCTGCATTATATGCCATTTTCGGCGCCACAAACGCCTGCAGAGCTTGAAATTCAGTTCAGGTATGTAGATAAGATGATAAAGATTGCATTTGGACAGGTCATTTCAAAATGACGCTTTTTTAAACGATTGACGCTTTTTTGAAATCAGACGTGCTAAAGTCTCTTATCTTCGGGTGGCCTCGGTTAGCCGCGATTGTTGTTGTAATCTCCACAAGTAAACCATTGTAAACGTTGACTTTAACTGCCACTTGATATCACGCTGCACCGCGACGACGATTCCCACCATGCTCAGCGAGCAGTTGTGCGGTTGCGCCACATTCGATCCACTTCCTCTTTTCACCACGGATTTCACGGTAAAGCGTGAATCACGGTACCGCGTGACGGCCCAGTCTGTCCACGGCCAACATGCCGAGCACGCGATTCATTGAATATACACGATCCTGGACAAGTTATGAAAGGCCTAGTCAGGGTTTCATGTTCAATGGAAATCGTCCTTGGTCTAGTAAGCATCGTTGTAATGGTTGTTCTGCGGTGAGGGTCAGTTTTACTTTTACTGACCACAAGTATATACGATTTGTAAATGATGTCAATTAAAGCTAGGCCTTCTGTGGAATAACATTGCGGCATGTCGTTGAAAAGAAACTCACAAGCGATGTTTAACCCTGACTTAGTCTTTCATAACTTGGCCTGGATCATGTATATTCAATAAATCGCGTGCTTGGCATGTTGGCCGGATAAGTCATGGTATACAGTATAGCTCGCTGACGATATATAAAGTATTCTCACTGGTAACTTCTTTGATTGGCATTTTTCAGAGTGTGCGAGATACAGTTCCTTTGGTCTTTATGGATAATATCACTCCGATAAAAGTTCGTTAGTAAAAAGTTTTTAAAAGTCTTTAAAAAGTCCTTAAAAACTTAAAACACGACGTTTCCCCAAGTACTCCACTTGGCTTCTTCAGGTGTAATGACTAAACAAAAAAACATCAGAACATGCCTAAACGCCACAGGAAAATTACCTCCACCCAATAGCGCGGAGCAACCGAAAGGGATCGTGAACAAGATCAACTGCTCCTGTGGTGCTGCGTATGTTGGTGAAACGGGGAGACCCCTCCCAGTGAGAATCGAGGAGCACGCAAAATCTGTCAGAAATAATGACATGAAATCAGCTATCTCTGCACGGGTAGGGGAGGGCGGGCGGGCGGGTGGGTTTTCTCGAAAAACGGATTCCCCCTCAGCTAGAGTTACCAACCTAACAGGGCACTTTCTGCTCCCGCCACCTCTCATCCCCCTCGAGCATTCCAAAGCCAACTGAGGAATAGTGAATAATCACGTGTGCACCTGACGTCACCAGTTAGGATACATCCCCATCTTCATTACCTGGGCGAGGTAACTCCCCAATCTCAATAATATAAAGACACACGGAAAATGCTGCAGTTCCTTCACACAATGTTTGAGTCTCAGAAAGGAGCTACGGGCGCCACCCTGGTAGGACGCCGCTTCTAAAAGAATCGAAGTCAACTTTTAATCGTTCTGATTCCGGGGATTTTGTCACCTCATCGTTCGCTCACGTATGGGCGGTTATGTCCGCAAATATTCAGTGTACAGAAGATTTATTTGTAAGTCCGAAACGCATTTCTATGCCTAAAGCGCTAATTCTATAACCTGAAACGGATATGTGTGACTCGCGTTTCTCTGTACCTAATAACAGATATAATTCCCGAGAGTTTAAACGCACAAAACAAAACGCGTATGTATAATCAGGGCGACTCCTATTTTACCGCTGTCGGATGTTATTGCCGTCGCGTATAAGAACTGTCGGATAAGAGCTGTCGGATAATGTTCCGAGCACTGCCAAAAGGCGGCGGGACGTGAAGGAATACGATGAACACACGGAGACTTAGCAAGTCTAGAGGCATGTTTTGCTACAGTGTTAGACGTTGATCCTAGGCTGATTAGGCATGTTAGGCCTAGTAGTTACTGCAAAAGGTGACCAACCTTCCCCTTGGGCAGGAGTCCGAAGTTCGAGAACCCGCTATAGACCCTTCACCTACTTGTCCCTCTCCCTGTCATTTGTGCTCGCTTGAAATGACCGGGGAAATGACACGGGTAAAAAATATATGGCCTTCGCGAGCGCCGGGGGGGTCGACCCCCTCTGGACACGCGCCTGATGACAGGGTGGCGAAATGTCCTCTGGAATTTTGATCAGGGTGGTACCGCCCTGGAAGGCCTGGCGAGAACACTGATTATGGATGTAACCTTGTGACTATGCTAGAAATTTCCAACCATATTTGAGCAAAAACGATATTCAGAACAGATGGGGACAGTGTTATGGTTAGATCTTTTTCACTCTGTTGCCCGACGATTTCCACACTCAATGACCTCGAAATATGCCGTCTGCAGCTGCCCCCCCCCCCCCCCACTCCCGCCTGCAGGGCTCAGATGTCCCGGCAAGTCAGTCAATGGAAGAAGCCACCATGGAAGAAATCATACTTATAATCTTCATATTAAACCAACTACCCGAAATTCTGTCAAACACGTTGGGGCTTAGACAGGAGCTACGGACCCCACCCTGGTAGGAAGCCGCTTTCACAGGAATCGATGCAGACCTCCACAGGTAGTTCTTATTCCGGAAAACCGTGCCACCTCGTCATTCGCCCACAAACAGAAGTAACTTGTAAGTGATATCCAGATCCCCAAATGCGGCTGACCAGTCCTCTACCAGGGTGGCACCCCCACTCCCGTCTGCAGGCCTCAGATGTCCCGGCAAGACAGTCATGGAAGAAGCCACCATGGAAGAAACCATAATTATAACCTTCATATTTGTGTGAAGTCTGATGCCAGAGTCCGACATCTGGGTCGTCTGTCATCACGTCGGCGATGCTATTCAGACATGAAGCTCAGCTGAACAGACAATTCGAAAACGCGACATGAATCCACAAAGAATTTCATTTTCACTCAAGACATTTCAACCAAAGAAAAACTATTAAAAACAAGACAATGTTGGGAGTTATAACAGTTGTTATTAAACAGTAGATTATTCCTTTACAATTATTTGTACATACTAGTAGTGTGTAACTGACTGGTGCAATAGACATTGGCATAGCTGGAAGAGAGCACCAATACGTGAATATTGCAGTCTCATTATGGAACCATCATTTCTGATCATCTCATGTCATCAAAAATGTCCCCACAAGTCCTCATGTCCTCACAAAGTTGTTCTGTCGCAGCTTGCTCTCCGTACCTTCTTCTCAGCATCAAAACATTTCTGATTCAGGTTTTTGATGATCGCCTTCTTCTTCTCTGCAACAACTAATTCCCCAAATCTTCTGTTCAGACACTCTGAAATGAAAACCATTATGTTATAACATTATTTGAAGTAATCGAGAGTTTGTTTTAAGATCAAGACAAACGTTAAACCCCAATAACATTCATTTAACATGTTTAGAGCGAAATGAGTTGGTAAATCTTCACTTACTCCATATGAGTTCCCTTAGATTTTGTGGTGAGCCAGACGCTTCCCTCGACCGCCTGCCAAGTCCTCGAACGTTGACACTGATTGCACATTTACAGGAACAATGGCATCCAGCAGTTTCCTGGCACACTTCAACGGTTCAGCCTCCGCCTTGGCAATGAGGAAGACTTTCTTCCCTTCATGGATAAAGTCCTGGAAAAAGTAAATTACCATCACTAAAATTCACCTTGTTTAACTGATCACAGGCACAAATTGGTTCCGTAGTTTTCGCAAAGCCCCCGAAACGCCAACGCGAATGTTTATCCTTTTGTTCGGTGCTCGCTTCTTGATATCGAACAATGGGTTTGGCGTTCGCGTTGGCGTTTCGGGGACTTTGCGAAAACTCCCTAATCCCTTCTCAGTAGTTCCCGGCCTGAGGGTCATTACGACCCCAAACCATATTTTGACTGGTGGGTTTCCACTATATATCGATGTCTCAGCCCATGTCTCACGAGACCCACTGACGACCCGGACTACGGGTATCAGGGCTCGGCCTATCTCCACTCGCAGGAACTTGCTGGCACCAACTACTGTACCATCCACTGCGTCATCAAATCTTCGGCCTTTCTCAAGTAGATAACCGGCAAACTAGTTCCTACCGAGCATGCGCGGCCTACTTCTGGACTGGCCGCTTATGCCGCTAGCACCAGCTGCCTCATCGCTTTCCAGCTGGCTGGAATATAGTGCGCGTACATTTGACACCGCAAATCTCGAATAAAGGTCAATAAAATCTCGAATCATGAAACAATATAAATTGATCAAACGTGGAAATGTAAGATTTGAGACGAATTAATGCTGTAAATGATCAGGAGCCATGTTCCCGAAGCCATCGTTAGGTTAACGATGTCGTTAAAACTGGGAAAATGCATAGCGTAACGACATCGTTAACCTAACGACGGCTTCGGGAACATGGCTCCAGAAAAAGTAGCTTGTTCGCGGACCTTTACAGGCATGGGATGTAATTAGTCTCTCACTTTCTCACACTTTTAACCAATCCGATGGCGTCCTTTGTTCAGGTGCTTCAGTTGACCAATCAGATAATTAGGTCGACGAAAAACGTTTCGTGTACGTGCCCATGAATTACTTCAATTCCATTTGGCATGTAGGCGAACTACGATCCTCCGCCGAGAAAGAAGGGAGTTGGTGGCAGTGTCACTAGGTC
This sequence comes from Notospermus geniculatus, assembly GCA_002633025.1. Lineage (NCBI taxonomy): Eukaryota > Metazoa > Nemertea > Pilidiophora > Heteronemertea > Lineidae > Notospermus > Notospermus geniculatus. Next base: position 39,807 of record NMRB01003494.1, on the reverse strand, counting down.
GGAAGAATGGAGACAGGTGGCGCTGTGAGCAGTTTGGATTACCGGATCACATTAACCACCACTGCGTCAATCTTCGGACTATCCCAGCAGTACACCTACGGCCTATCTCGAAAGATTAGGCCTCCCGGCATACCATCTCGCATAAGATAACCCAGCAATGCGACCTCGATCTCGAATGATCAGGCCTCCCGGCGTCAAATTCGCAAAGATCACCCAGCAATGCGACTTCGGCCTATCTTGAAAGATTACCGGCATCAAAACTCGCAAAGATCACCCAGCAATGCGACTTCGGCCTATCTCGCAAGATTACCGGCATTAAATCAATATAGAAATCCGCATCCCTTACCACAATCCCGGCAGACAGACCGCACACCTCTGTACAAGAGTGTTAACATGTACAGTGGGCGAACAGGCCACACTCCCCCGTGCATGAGTGTGACATGCACAGTGGGCGAGCGGTCCGCCCGCCCGCGAATTTTTTTTTCCCAACTGATATATCCATCACGACCAACTTTTTTCCCCAACCTATATAGCAAAAGCTAATCCTAATCCTAATTTTAATCCTAATCCTCATACTACTCCCAACACTAACCCTAACCCTAACCCTTACACTAACCCAACCATTAACCCACCATTGACTTCGTAAATTTCATTTCGTAATGGATATACTGGTTAGGAATCTATACTGGTTGGGAAAAAAAATTTGCCGCCCGCCCGGCCGACGAAGGCGAACCGGTGAGCGTCCGTCCTGCTCGAGATTCCAAAGCCAATTGAGGAATAGTGAACAATCACGTGTGCACCTGACGTCACCAGTTAGGATAAGAAGGAGCTGTCAGGTAGTTGACCAATAAGGTGTCACTACGGTCAATTCCATGCACAGCGTTCCCATTCTTGGTTGATTGAGCGCAAATCAGGAGAATTTATTTTATATCAGCCCGCTAGAACTTCGCTGCCATCTTTTGGCAACAAGCGGTTGTCTGCTCCTATTATCCTAATATCGTAGTAGTCTCATATTAAGTTGACTACTTTGCCAAATAAAATAACCTATTAACTGACGGAAAATGTCTCATTAGGCCTAATTGATAGAATGTAATAGATATCATATGATAGAATCTAATGCCCCGTCTTCCTGATGTTCCCCTGTACTGTTCGTCACAGAATTGAGAGTCCAATTTAATGGTGCCGCTTAGTCCTAAACTTTTAGGGTCGTATTCATAAAGCGGTTCTATCGTTAGAACCGTCTTAGGCCGGTTCCAAGTATAGCGTTTGACGATACCTGGAACCGGCCTAAGACGGTTCTAATAATAGAACCGCTTTATGAATACGACCCTTAGGGACTAAGGCCAACGTCGACCAACATGTCAATCACTTACCTTCACCTGAAACATCATGGCCCCAGGATGCTGGTATGCCTCTTTCTTTTCCATGCAGGAACCCTTCTTCTTACTTGTCTGGCAGATGTAATGCGTTTGTTCCGGCAGGACGTCGAACGTCGAACATTTTAGTTGGAGACACGTGACAGAGCACGTCAACAGTGAAACCACTTGTTGATGGGGATAGCCCAAGTCAGGTTTTAATATACCCCATTCTAGTACAAGTCTACTGAAATATTTATTGTGGCAACATCCAGCCATTTTCAGTCATGTTAATAAATTTTGATTATCAAGGAAGAATACATGTACGTATGGATATACATGTATGAAAACACTTTGACGTCTGTATCACTTTTGATCATTATTGCACGTCAACAAAAGAACAGTCGTTAGAACGTGTAGTTTTGAATTTTTGTAAGGATCACCATATCTTTACAGATGTTAAAGGAGCACGATATGCGATCTCTTTGCGGTATTGTGACTCCCGACATACAGGGAGCCACCTAGCGGCAGCAATACCAACTACAAACAAGAGGCAAATAATGGCTCACTATGGTGAACAAAGGATAAGTGTCATACTTAGACTTAAGTAGTTTTATGAATATGGGTCCTGGCCTCTGCAGCAGACACCGTAAAGTGAACACAATGATTAAACCACAAATTAAAATATTTACCAGTTGACTGAGCACAACCTTGGNACTACCAGGAATCCAATGAATTGACGCAGCCTGTTATGGAAATTGACCCTGCATGACAAACACGACCTTCATCCAAGACTGGGTTTCTTTACTCATTGTGAAAGAGAAATGACAACACTCAGTTTTCATTCACCACCACAACTCACAATAGTGCAGAGGCCTGTGTCAAAGGTGTTGGACGTGTGGCCAAAAATATTTTGATAAAAGTGGCTCAAATTCATATTTCTACACAGAATAGTTGAAATTTTAGGATATATTATTAGAGGCCTCGATGAGTAGAACACAGTGATATAAGAATTTTGAAAGAAATCATGCAAATAAAAAAGTAGCAAAAAACATACCTTTACAAAATTCCTTCTGTCAAATGCGGATTTCAGCGGAATTTTTCGATGTTGATACCATTAGTTAGCCAGGAAAATTTGCTATTATATATGTCGGGACCAATTTTCTCTATCCCATTGTTTTGGAGATATTCAAGAAAAACTGCTGTCCATTTATTTTTGACCATGAGTGTACATGTACCTTCGCCGATTTTTCCATTTTCTAGTGGTTATGGCGTGCTGCCCCTTAGGCTAAGAATCCATTCACGCGATTTTCATACCGCGCGATGTCGCATCCTTTGTCCAGGACCAACGCGGCGAAAACAAACAATGCTTTCGAGCGTCTGCGGCAAGAAAATCGCGTGAATGGATTCTTAGCCTTAAGGCCTGTATCCACTACAACGGTTTCCGGTGCGGTTTGCGGCGCGGGAGCGATTTTCACAGGCATTGGGATAATTAACACGCCATGTATTGTTAAACCATCGAAGGATTATCCAAAACCCTGTGAAAAATTCCCGGCGCGGCAAAACGCGGTAACCCGGACTAGTGGATACAGGGCTTTAGTGTTGGCGATTGACGCATTGACCAATCTGGTACGAAGTGATGTCTTTCCCCTTAGAAACCCGTTTCTATTTCACGCCTTTTTTCCAAAATATAAACAAGCTAAAACTGTGGTTCTATCTCCATTTTCGACCTCGAAAATGCGCCTGTGAGGCGCGCGGATAATAATACAACGGTGGATCCCCAGCTAATTCGTTGTCGCACCCTAACCGAGTCTGAGGATTTGAAAACAATTAGGCCTACGCATACACCGTAGGTTCATGTGCAAGTACTGAACTTGTGGCTGGAATCAAGAAATGGCCAATTTAGCCTACACGACGAGATTCTGTCGTGCGATTCTGTCGGACCGGAGAGTTCTGTATAGCCTACACTGTCCGATTTACTCACCCGTCAATACGGACAGTCTCATTCACTGATGGCCTCAATGCAGCCACCTGATTGGTCGAGTTGATGCGTCCTTCATCCGATATTGGCAAACTCTACAACAGTGCCGATTGGTTCCACTCCGTTACACAAATAGACACTGTTATCGACCAGTCGCCGCCATGTTTGACCGCATCACTCCTGCTAATGGACTTGCCGTTAGGAGACTCATCATAATTGGTAGATATTTTTCCATTTAACCTTCCGATGCACTACTTTTCAAGATGGTAACCTTCGAACGATACTAGATATCGAGTAGAGGGTGTTGGTTGAACCTCGTCCCAAGACCGTCTAGTGTCAAGATTGCCGATATTGGAAGAAAAAAGAATATCCGTCTCACGCTGGGGAATCAGTACTGCGCGAAGCCGTGCAATCGCCGTATTCCGAGTCCGGGTTTTCCAAACCTCCGTGTCAAAATGGCTGACTCGGAAGAAAATGAACAGGACAGGCTACAAAAATCGAACACAGGAGATAGAAATGTCATCGAATCTGAGTAAGTAAGGCGTACAGTCGGATCTCAGTGGTCTACTGCAGCTCTCTGAGAAATTTGGTGTTGTAACTCATTTTCGTTAACGAGTTTGAGCTGTAAAACCAGCGCGGTGTCATTGCTGAAAAAATGGCACCGGCGTCGACCGTAGGCCAAGTCGAGACCACGGTCTTTTCATGCAAGAACTCTCTTACCACGTGTACCGTAGGCCTAACAGGCTGTAGACTTGTTACTGTTGTAATACTCATAGGCTGCATCATCNAGTCTCATTCACTGATGGCCTCAATGCAGCCACCTGATTGGTCGAGTTGATGCGTCCTTCATCCGATATTGGCAAACTCTACAACAGTGCCGATTGGTTCCACTCCGTTACACAAATAGACACTGTTATCGACCAGTCGCCGCCATGTTTGACCGCATCACTCCTGCTAATGGACTTGCCGTTAGGAGACTCATCACAATTGGTAGATATTTTTCCATTTAACCTTCCGATGCACTACTTTTCAAGATGGTAACCTTCGAACGATACTAGATATCGAGTAGAGGGTGTTGGTTGAACCTCGTCCCAAGCCCCTCTAGTGTCAAGATTGCCGATATTGGAAGAAAAAAGAATATCAGTCTTGTGCATCCGACGTCGCAAAGGCCATAAAGTTTCGTCGTAAGTGCAGTTTACACGAACCGATTTGGACGTACGATTTTGTAGGATCCGACAATTGGGTGTAAAAATCAATTAGTGTAAATTGGCCTACGGAACAATAAACAGGACGGTTCACAGGACGTTAGCTCAACCTTCAGCGCCACATGTAGCTAGGGACTTGATCGACATAAATGGTCAGTCTCGAGGGCAAATCACCTTGGCTCAAGCCATGAATATAGGGGCATAGTAGCCGGCTAAACTCTGCTATACATGTACATGTACGTTGCTATATAATGACTGTACACAGTTCAGGTGAACCGGACTTTACGCACTATCTCCTCCTTAGTTAGGGCTGACACCTACGAAAAGCGGCCTATGTGTACTGTACAATATGAGGAGAGTGCCTTTACGACATTCTGGTTTTAAAGCCGACCAGTATGCACAGCTAATCACTTCCAGTTCGGCCGAATTTTAGTGCAACCTCGTTTACAGGCGTGCGTAATGTATAGAACCATAGAACCGCACATTATAGCATTATGCTGTATTGAGGTTCGGGGAATCCCCAATGCTACGTGTAGACTTGCGCAGCCAGCCGTTTCGTTCCACAGTACTGCAATACGGATTCCCCCAGATTCGAAACAGCGCCTGAGTGACGCCGAATGGGTGAATGTCGTCCTGGGTGACACTAAATGTCACCCAGTACAAAACTGGGTGACCCTAAACGTCACCCAGAACAAGGCTGGGTGACGTTTAGACCCTAAACGTCACCCAATTTGAAATTCGTGCCATTTTAAAACCTGCGTCTGAGGTTGGCGATCGATAGTGGAACGTCTTTCAGCTAGTGCTTGCAAAATCATGGAAATGAACAAACGTGACTTTGACGTTTTTGCATCATAAAATCAGAGAAAAACATGGATTTGATACAGCAATAAGCATCTTCATCGTTTGATGAGGAACACCAAGGACGCAACGTGTAAAGTCCATGAAACTACCCCTCTCCATACACACTCATCAATAAAGCAACAGACCTCTACCACAGGATATTCAAGGACAAACACACTCCCTCAAGTACCACGTTTCTGGCGCTTCTCGAAAGAAAACTTCTAGAAAGAAAACGAAATGCATGCCGGGAGTTTCTCAAAGTGAGCGAATTGGCGAGTCGCTCACTTCAGCCAGGCTCGAGGAAGCCTTGGCAACTTGCCAATACCTTTCCGAACGCTCTCACGCCGGCCTACCCCGAGCCTCGGGGAAACGTTCCGAACGCGACCAATATGTGTTGGCCAGGAGTCAACATGCTAGTTTATCATGGCTGAATGTCTGCACTGCAGATCAATATCGATGAAGCTGTGTAAGAGACAAGGAAGAATCTATGTATCATCACATCTTGATGAACATGATGAAAGGGGATATAGTTTTCCAACATCTTGTTGGGTGTCGCCATAAACTGGAATCAGAACAAGTGCAGTAGCCGACTTTTCTCCACTGTCCCCGAATTCACTTCAAGTGATGTCCCCTGTAGTCGATGAGATGGTCTTGGACAAACTGGCTAGATTGGTCTCTTTGTCCAGTATGAATGGTGGTACTCAGTGCTAATTCGTTATTGTTTGCATCTCTTCAAAGTTTCTTATCAAAAATTGATATCGAAAATCGAATGTGCTTTTTTGTGACTCAGTGCTATATTGGAGTTGTACCTGCCTTCTAATCTGTGGCACGCCAAAAAGCCTGTTTCAACAAAAACCCGGTATTTTTCTTTAGTTTATGCTTTAGAAACCACAATGCTCATCCATTTTGGGATTTCAGTGCAGGCATATTATTACATTTTGACTACTGTGTTTCACTAATTAGAATTTTTAAAAAAAGGCAAGGCACGAAAAAAACAAGAGGCCCTTTGGCCTGGTGCTCAGCTGATGATGCAAGGTCTGATATTCTGATGTTCTAAGGTCTAGGTTTAGTGGTACCGCAGTGTGGTGGAAAGGTAGTGGGTGATGTCAAACATTTTTAACCAACAATGTCCAGTTTTGTCCACTACACCTCACTAAAGAAGTTTGGAAGAACAGCCAATATTCATTGCCAGACCTAGTCAGAATGAATGCATGAAGCCGCAACATAGGCCAGCATGCATTGTATGATCAACATCCCGATCGGGAGGCTGGAAGCCCACGTAGTATGATACCATGGGACCTGATGAGAAGTGATATCATTGGACCTGATGTTATACATAGGTCTAGGCTACTAGTGCTGTCCAATGAATCTTTTCCCTGAGTCGTGTCCATTAAACTCCGGACTAAAAAAGACTAAAAATGGACCTTTCCTGATTATACCTAAATGTTCATCAATAAACAGGCCAGCTAGGTGACCTACACCAGAAAACCCATCACAATATCCTCTGAACATGTGGGCTTTCTGGTGATGTGGTCCCAACCGATCTCTCTGAATTGTGTTTTTTTCTATATAATTTTGTATAAATGAGATGGTGGGAGCATCCCTTTTTAAGAGAGTCGCTCAGCTCCTGCCATCCGCCTTCCACCGTCGTCGGGACAACACTGACTGCCTGGGAATTTCCATACTGTCACAACCTGCATTCATTCTTCCATTCACCAGCATTCTAGTTTGCTCAGTTTGAATTTCCCTCCAAAGAACTTAGATAAAGAGGAAGTGCATATTCCTGGGAATTGTGGGTAGACCCCCTGTAGAGAAGGGCGAGGCTGTTTTTGGCAAACAATTGTAGGAAGCCAGGCAGAGTAGACTGCAAATATTGGAACCACCCTTGTGGATTGAGTTTCTGCTTGGAAATTATACGCAACTTGTGAACGGAGCTATGGGGTAAGGGTTCTGTGTTTGTGTTCCTTTATTTTGTGTTTGTGCTCCTTTATTTTGTGTCTTTTATGGTGTGATTTCGTGGGGTTGTTTGTCCTTTTGTGTTTGGGCTCTGGCAGTGTGGGCCTTGTGTGTAGTGCAAGCCTAGTTAAGCACAGGTAGGCCTATAGACATGGAAGTATTGTGTACTCTAAGTGGTGAAGTGATGCATTGGCATAGGCATAGTAAGTATATTTTTGCACAAGTAACAGATATAAATATAAGTGTAAAATATAAGTATAAGTAATAGGTACATATAGATATTAGTGGATATTGTGAATGTGGTGAAGTGTAAAGTAACGTGGTAATTTAAGTTAGGTCTGGCAAAAGTGTTGGTGCTATACTATGGTGCTGTTAATGTGGCTGGTCCCACTGTCAGGTGCTAAAGGTTCTTTTACATTGTTATTTTAATTAATGTTTTACATGTAGTCATATTATTATTTGTTATTTCAGTTTTCCCCGTTTATGTTGACGTTTTACTCCGGAATAAAATACGTAGTCTAAATTGAACATACGGCTCACTCGTGGTGAATGTGTGTCCCCCACGGCGAATCTGACAAATTGGCGACCTTCCAAGGACTCACCAACGAGTGGACAACTACGATACCAAGTTCTTCGTCTATTCGGCAGCTTTCGGCAGTTTCGTCATACGATTTACGTTATCGTCGTACACGGGTTACGTTATTACGTCTTCGGTTACGTCATCCTGCGGGTTACGTCATCAGTGTCGCGCGAATGTTCATGTATGTGGATCGGTGATAATCGGGAGCCGGCAAGCTGATCGTGTGAGCTCACGGATTCGGGAACTTAACAGGAGGAGATGGTGGATGTGGAACAGACAGTGACCTGTTTGTAAATCTTTGGTGCAAGTGTCAATATTTTCGTAGGTGATGTAATACGGTGTGAAAACCCATAGTTACTGTTGTATTTGTATTGTGTATGTGTGGTAATATTTAGTTGCTCTACAGTTATATACACTTTTGATGGTACCACAGAGTTAGCACATGGTATCTTTCGTAATAAGGTGACATGATTATGTAAGTTTGTTTCTGCAAGTGATAAGTGTGGTGGAGGTGGAATAGTGTTTTGATATTTTCCCCACAGGGTGGTACCCTTTGAGGTGCTGGTAATTTCTACGGTTTTTTTGTGACTATGATTTTATGACGTTTTAAAAAAAATTTGTGTCGTGTTGTGTTGTATTGTGTTTTGTGGTGTTTAGACGTTTCCTCAGGGTGCTAAGATACAATGGTGATAATTGGAAAAAAGTGTTTACAGGAGGTAGGGTGTGGTGTTATGTTCATACTTCACTTATAGTGCTCTCTTCTTTAAGAAGTCAGGTTGGCAAGTTAGCGTCCACTCTGATGTTGTCGTATCATAAGGGGCACAGTCCGCGTGAGCTACTGCGAAACTAATGTATTAGGCCAGCCCTGCATACCACGATATGTAAATACACACAGCACACCTGGATGACCTTATTTCTGTCCGCAGTGAAGTACACCTGACTGCGGACAAGATTTTGCAGTAGCTCATGCGGTGTGTGTCCCTAATGTTAACCGAGTCAGTGTTACTTGGATTTCTCGGGTCCTTTCTCCCCTGGGCTCTGTAGAAGTTTAGGTGTCAAATAGCGGCATCGTTGCGTTCAGAGTGGTATACTTTGCCAGGTTCTTTGATCATTGAATTTCTCTGACTACCGATCTTTGTCCATTCTTTGGATATCATGGACTTGTTGAGGGGGTTGACAGCTGTAGGGACTGGTCTAGGGTATACAGGTGAGGCCTTACAAGCGTTTGTTGCTGACCAGCAGGCCATCCAGCGTGAAGATAGGGCTAAAGAAAGGGATGCTGCAAAACTTAAGCAACAGATGGAGGCGAACAAAGCTGAAGAAGATCATAAGAGACAGATGGAGCTTTTGGAGTTACAGGCCAAACTAAACGTCACTGTTAAGCCGGACCCAGAAGCCAAGGTTACAATGAAGAAAGCGCCGTTGCCGAAACTACCACCGTTCGAAGAGGGGAAAGATGACATGGATGCATATCTCAACCGGTTTGACAGATATGCAACGGCTCAGGGTTGGCCGAAGGAGCAATGGGGCATGCACCTTAGTGCCCTGCTGAGGGGAAAGGCGTTGGAAGTGTATGCTCGGCTACCGGTGGAGGACGCAATGAACTTTGATACCATCAAGGCCGCCTTGTTGATAAGGTATGAATTGACAGATGAGGGGTTTAGGAAGAAATTTCGGACCTGTAAGCCGGAGTTGGGAGAGACATTCTCCCAGTTTTCAGCCCGACTCGGAAATTACTTTAATAGGTGGGTTGAACTGACAAAGACTGAGAAGAGTTACGCTAAGCTAGTTGACTTGATACTGCGTGATCAACTGCTGCAGGTTTGCAATACTGATCTGAGGTTGTTTTTAAAGGAAAGGACCCCTGGGAGCCTCAAGGATATGGCGACACTTGCTGACCAATTTAGGGAGGCAAGGGGTGGTAACATCTTGAATACCATTCGCCGGCCAATGACAAAGCCTGCTATGGGGACAACTGGAAGCAAGCCAGCGGAGGCTCAGTCGAGTACTAAGTCGAGTGGGACCACTACTCAGTCGGGTAAACGGCCTTTCGTCAGTATGTCGGAGAGAAAGTGCTACCGGTGTGACCGTGTAGGCCACATAGCTAAGAACTGTCAGAGCAAATTGGCTGGAGCAGTTAGTGCGGATGGTGAGCCAGAGAGTGCTGAGGAGATGGCTCCGGAGGCGGAGGTTTCTTGCTGTGTCACTGTGCCTTCACAGGTGTCAACTGTGGCGCCGAGTGGCAGTCAGTCAGAGACAACTCTTACATCATCGGGCAATGTTCACATGTATGAGGCTGCTGGTGGATTGGAAAGGATGCCAGTTCACCCTGGAAGGGTGAATGGAAAGACAGTGTCGGTGTTAAGAGACACGGGGTGTAGTAGTGCCGTTGTCAGGAAGAGTCTTGTGGAAGCTGGGAATTTGACAGGCAAGGAGCAACAGTGCACCTTGATCGATGGTTCAACGAGGGTTTTCCCATTGGCTGAGATTGAGGTGGACACGCCATTCTACTGTGGGAGAGTGGATGCAATGTGCATGGATCAGCCCCTTTATGACCTGGTACTGGGGAACATCGAGGGCGTTAGGGATCCAACCGACCCAGATCCAGAATGGTGTACTGGTCAGGCTGTTGTTACACGGGCCCAGCGTAAAAGAGAAGCTCAAGGGTATCGTCCGTTGGAAACTCCTTTGCCTATCGAGGAACTAGGTGATAAGACGGCGTTCAAGGAAAGTCAAGGAATGGATCCATCACTGGAGAGGATATATCGGATGGCTAAAGAAGGGACACAGAAAGTAAGCAAGAAGGGAGATGTTACAGCCTTCAAGATCAAGCAAGGTTTGCTGTACCGCACGTTCTATTCCCCAAGACTTGAACACGGGAAGGTGTTTTCCCAGGTGGTTGTCCCACAGTCTTTTAGGGAGAAAGTGATGCGGCTAGGGCACGATTCTGTAATGGCGGGCCATCTTGGTAATCGGAAGACAGCAGCACGCATCATGGCGCATTTCTTTTGGCCAGGTATGTCTGGCGACATCAGTCGTTTCTGTCGATCTTGTGACATATGCCAGAGGACAATCCCCAAAGGAAGAGTTCAGAAGGTCCCCTTGGGGACTATGCCTTTAATTGAAGTTCCATTCGACCGCGTCGCAGTTGATCTGGTTGGACCTCTTCATCCTCCAACTGAACGAGGGAATCGTTACATCCTAACACTCGTTGACTATGCCACCCGCTACCCGGAAGCCATACCCCTGCCGAAGATTGAAGCTGAAAGAGTGGCTGAGGCACTAGTGGACATGTTCAGTCGCCTAGGTGTGCCCAAGGAAATCCTGTCTGACATGGGATCGCAGTTTGTTTCAGAACTTATGCGGGAAGTTAGTAGGTTGCTTTCATTTTCTCAGATGACAACCTCTCCATACCACCCAATGTGTAATGGACTTGTCGAAAAATTTAACGGAACTCTGAAGCAAATGTTGCGGAAAATGTGTGCCGAGAGGCCACGGGACTGGGATAGGTATATTAACCCACTGTTGTTTGCTTATCGGGAAGTTCCACAAGCCAGTCTAGGATTCTCCCCATTCGAGCTTTTGTATGGACGCTCCGTGCGGGGACCACTATCAATACTGAGACAACTGTGGACGAAAGATGATATGGACCCTGAAGTAAAGACCACGTACCAATATGTTTTTGATTTGCGCAACCGTCTGGAGGAGACGCTCCAGATTGCCCATGATAACTTGAAGGAGTCTGCGGCCAAGTACAAGCGTTACTATGACCGGAGAGCTAGGGTTCGACAGATGAAGCCCGGAGAGGAAGTTCTGGTTCTGCTGCCTACCAGTGCTAACAAACTCCTGCTGCAATGGAGAGGACCATTCAAAATTACCAAGACACTTGGGAAGTTGGACTATAGGATCGACATGGATGGCAAGGAGAAGACGTTCCATGCTAATATGCTCAAGCACTATGTCAAGCGCCAACCGGATGAAATTGTAGGTGTCATCGAGGATGCTGGGGAGCATGCCTGTTCGGTGATTTGCGACTCAGAGGAAATGGACTCGGAGCAAACCGAAGTCAGCTTGCCACAACTAGGGGAGCAACTACCTGAGGCACCGAGAGAAACTTGGAAGGACGTGCATATAAGTCCAGGGTTACCATCGGAACAGGTTGAAGAAATAAAAGCCGTTTTGGAACGCTACTCTGATGTCCTTACTGATCAACCAGGGAGGACGTCTGTTCTTAAGCATGACGTACAGCTTACAACACACGAACCAGTTCGCACCCGTTCCTACCCAATCCCATTCAGCATGGTAGATGTGGTCCAAAATGAAGTGGAACAGATGTTGAAGATGGGTATCATTGAACCTTCGTCGTCACCATATTCCAGCCCAATAGTGATTGTCAAGAAGAAGGATGGTAGTAACAGATTCTGTATTGATTATCGAGCGGTCAACCGAGTTACGGTATTCGACCCTGAACCCATGGCTGATGTCGAGACCATCTTCGCACGATTGTCCCAGAGCATTTACATCTCTAAGTTTGACCTGTCTAAAGGGTATTGGCAGGTCCCGCTTACGGATTTCGGGAAGTTGGTGTCTGCATTCTCTGTTCCTTGTGGTCACTTCCAGTTCGTGGTCATGCCGTTCGGTATGGTGAACGCGCCGGCAACATTCAATCGTTTGATGAGAGTAGTGTTGAAAGATGCAGAGGATTTGAATAACTTCGTGGACGATGTCATGGCAGGGACACTGACATGGCGTGATCATGTCAAAGCAATCATTGACCTTTTGCAGAGACTTCGAGACAACAGGCTGACTGCGAGGCCATCAAAAATCTTCATCGGGTACTCCAAACAAGACTGTCTAGGATTCCTGGTAGGGGAAGGGGTGTTGCGACCGCAGTCGGACAAAATCAAGGCAATTATGGATGCTCCAACCCCAACGACCAAGAAGCAAGTGCGCTCATTTCTGGGCCTGTCGGGTTTTTACCGCAGATTTGTCCCAAACTATGCCGAGATTGCGGCTCCTCTGACTGATCTGACACGGAAAGGGAGACCGAATCGAGTTGAATGGACGGAAGCCCAAGCCCTGGCATTTGAAAGGCTAAAGGCTTTGTTGTGCTCAGAACCAGTGTTAAGGTTGCCTGATTTCAAGGCAATATTCGTTCTTCGTACAGATGCATCCGAGACAGGTTTGGGAGCTGTCCTACTTCAGGAGTTCCAAGGCGAGAAGCACCCAGTTGTGTACATTAGCAGGAAGCTGCAGCCGCGAGAGCAGAAGTACGCGACTGTTGAATTGGAGTGTCTTGCGATAGTTTGGTCAGTTCATAAACTACAGCGATACCTGTATGGTAGGGAGTTCATCCTGGAGACGGATCACCAGCCATTGACTTTTCTCAACCAGAAGAGGACCTCCAATGGCAGACTGATGAGATGGTCACTCATCTTACAACCATACCGGTTCATTGTGCGTGCCATTAAAGGCGTAGAAAACGTCGGGGCTGACTATCTGAGTCGTTCCTAAGTTCTGTGGAAGTAGGTTTTGAGCTTGAGGTGTCGTCGTAGCCATTGCGTTGTTTCCAGTCTCCCGTCTTTGTGGACGGACGTTTTAATCTCTTTGGGTCGGAAATCGTCGGTGTTAAATACATGTAGTATATTTCTAGGAGCTCCAGCTTCACTTTTATAAGTTTTTCTAGTTCACTGTTGGTGGTCTCATAAGGCGTTCGTGTATCAGGAATTTCTCTAGAGAGGAGGTCGGCATTGATTCTGCAGGTTGTGGGTTGTCAAAGTGTGAGTACACACTCTTTAAAGGGGGGAGCTTTTGTCACAACCTGCATTCATTCTTCCATTCACCAGCATTCTAGTTTGCTCAGTTTGAATTTCCCTCCAAAGAACTTAGATAAAGAGGAAGTGCATATTCCTGGGAATTGTGGGTAGACCCCCTGTAGAGAAGGGCGAGGCTGTTTTTGGCAAACAATTGTAGGAAGCCAGGCAGAGTAGACTGCAAATATTGGAACCACCCTTGTGGATTGAGTTTCTGCCGACAATTATGAGCAAATTGTGAACGGAGCTATGGGGTAAGAGTTCTGTGTTTGTGTTCCTTTATTTTGTGTTTGTGCTCCTTTATTTTGTGTCTTTTATGGTGTTATTTCGTGGGGTTGTTTTGTCCTTTTGTGTTTGGGCTCTGGCAGTGTGGGCCTTGTGTGTAGTGCAAGCCTAGTTAAGCACAGGTAGGCCTATAGACATGGAAGTATTGTGTACTCTAAGTGGTGAAGTGATGCATTGGCATAGGCATAGTAAGTATATTTTTGCACAAGTAACAGATATAAATATAAGTGTAAAATATAAGTATAAGTAATAGGT
>NMRB01003494.1:0-14780 GCA_002633025.1 Notospermus geniculatus | reverse complement strand
TCCTTCCATAGATGAAGGCCCCAAGCAGCAGATTTTACGGTGAAGGGATACCTAACAGATCGGCACAGGCCAAGCGGCAGTCTCAGAACTAAATCTATTGTGCAGCAGCCCATAACAATAGCGTATCAATTGATCGACTCAGGCGGAATTCCCCGCTTTTTCTGTGATTTTCGGTTTTGTTTTGCACTTAATTGCTGGATGATTTTTATACATAAGTATCTGTTTTAATAATTGATAGTAAACTCAGTCCACCAGGTGCCTATAGAGATATTTTGGTGATATCCGAGTGAAATCTTCACCTATTCAAGAAAATGTGAATCGGGGCATTTGTAGACCTTAATTAGTCTATAAAGGGTAACTGAAACAATTTTTTGGCGAAAAATCTCTATAGGCATCTGAAGACTGCTTGTCTTTAAATGGTATAATCCGGAACAGCGCAGTCGGTAGCCAAGAATTTCGCCCCGGAAATGAAATTTTAGGGTCTAATTAAAGGTTAATTAATAGCATTAATAGTATAAGGCAACTGAGGGAATTCGGATGGAGGTTTTGAAAATTCAACAAAACAGCAGTTTTGGCAGTATTTTCGGTTCATCAAACCCGTCTGCTGGTCAATTTGAGAGTAATTTCAAACATTTCAACCCATCTGGCCTCGTTTTTGGTTGATTTCCACTTTTTTCACTTTTTTTAACTTTTTTTACAATTTGCCTCATTTCCTAGTGGGGGTAAGAAAAAAGGAGGTTCAAAAATTCAACAAAACAGCAGTTTGACAGTATTTTCACTTTTTAACTTTTTTCACTTTTTATATACATAGTCCATGAGCCAGACCGATTTTGACTACCAATTTCGTGACCAGATCCAACATGGATTTTTGACCATTGTGATGTCTGAGGTGTCTGAAATCATGTGATGGACATTTCAATTCAGTAGCTTTATACCCCTAATTAAGATTCTTAAAATCGTT
Organism: Notospermus geniculatus; assembly: GCA_002633025.1. NCBI lineage: Eukaryota > Metazoa > Nemertea > Pilidiophora > Heteronemertea > Lineidae > Notospermus > Notospermus geniculatus. Next base: position 13,819 of record NMRB01003494.1, on the reverse strand, counting down.
CATTGGAATCCCATTGCAATACGTACACAGACTTGTATTACAAATTGAGGTGTCTATATAGAGCTAACTTTTTTCTCGCCGGTATTAGACCCTATAAATGTATTACCAATAGATAGAAATATGGCACTTCTCAGTCAGTTAGGCCTGTTTAGAATATGTGATAATTAGCATTTGTTATAAAAAATGCATTTTCAGTGATTTTGATGGATTTGGGGCAAAATTTGACATTATTCCTATGTTACAGCGATGTCATACAATGTTTAAAATATAGCTATTTGACTGAGAGGTGCCACATTTGTATCTATTTGTAATACATTTATAGGGTCTAAAACCGGCGAGAAGAAAGTTAGCTCTACATAGACAGCTCAATTTGTAATACAAGTCTGTATAAGTAGTGCAATGGGATTCCAATGAACAATTTTAAGAACCTTAATTAGTGGCATAAAGCTACTGAATTGAATGTCCATCACGTGATTTCAGACACCTCAGACATCAGACTAATCAAAAAGCCATGTTGGATCAGGTCACTAAATTGGTAGTCAAACTGAAAAATCTGGGGTCTGGCTCATGGACTAATAGATCTGCCTCATTGCCGGGCGGTTTTAAGTCCTTATGTCCCGCAGATCCCCTCCGTTGCCTTATACTTGTATCAAAACATAGATGTCAAAATAAAACATGTAATTGCTGCAAACACCGAAAATGCATAGATACGATATAGGGAAAGAGCTTCATCGCTTGAGCTGCATTGCAAAACATATGCTGGAAAACTATTGATTGAACGGGGTCAACTCTGTTCGCACTTCGTGACCTTTTCTTACCTGAGTGAGCGTACTGAGGAAGTGAATTTACAATTATTGATTTGAAGAAAAAATAATTTCATCATCTTCAAAAAATGTTTGTGTTTGAAATATAGGACAATAATATTTTCTATATGTTTTTTACATGAACATACTTTTTGATTATATTTTATTATTCTTTTGAACATTGCTTCATCTTCATCATCACTATCTGAAATTTCATCTCCTTCACTGTCATTAGAATCATATAATTCTAACCCGCAATCACATTTATCTTTTTCTTCATTCAAATAAGTTATAAATTTTTGCCAATTTAATGTTCCTTATGAAACTTACAAGAATATTCAGTATATTTCAGATTACCTTAGAAGTATAAAAAGATGTGAGGAATGTAATAAATGTTTTAAGTACAATAAATGCTTTCAAAATCATAAATTTGAACATGAAATGAATGATGAGTATGACAAAATTGTGCCTCGTAAATGTCCTTTTGTTTTTAAATTCTCTGTCACATTCGTCACAGGAATAGATCGTCACATGTGTAGGCTCAGTCATTTGTTCATAAAATAAATACATTAATCCCGCACCTCCTAATCCTATTAATAAAGCATAAAATTTATTCTTATCTATAAATTCACACAATGATTCACACCTGTTGTTTTCGCTTGCCATTTATTTAACATAATTTTCTATGTTTTGAAACATTAGTGTAGGAGATTTCTTTTGAGCATTTCTCACATTTAACGTTTTTTAAATAATAAAATGAGTTACATCAATAATAGAAGTTTCTGTCACAGTTGTAAAAGATGGGGATTAACAGGAAATGATGATTGTAAGTACTGTACTTATTGTCATATATGTATAAATAAGAGTAAGAAATTTGATCCTAATTTATCTTGTCATATTAATAATAAAGTAATTCATTTTAACAACATATCATTTCTATCTAAACAATGTAATGATAATGTCATAACGAAAATTAAAGATGATATCAAAAGTAATAAAATAAACTTACAAAAATTATCTAGTGAATATATAAGTAATATACCGTAATTGAAAACGAATATAATATAAGAAGAAAAGATTATAAATTAGAATTTGAAATAATTAATCGTGTATTAGTCCGAACACTGCCTCCTGTTGCTCATTTGCAGAACTGACGGCCGCAAAAAGAGTCAGATGAAGCCTATCGCGGGGGGTCTATTTTAATTGGTCCCTCCATCTCCAGGTCGTGTTTTGAATACATTTAGTGCACGGCAATCGCATCACTTGACAACGCTGCTTTCAGGCATTTTACTTGCTGTTTCAACCAGCTACACTCGCAATCACGCTCTCTGTTCACTCTTAGCCAGACAAACATTAAGAAAACCGCAATTTGTTATCAAAATCACGAAAAATATTCCTCTCGAAAAGCCGAATCGGCGAATGCACAGCATCGCCATCTTTACAGTTTGAGGTCACGTGATACGGGAACCACCAATCCGTGATCTGATCATGCTGATGACGTAGAACCAAAATCTGGTTCTTCGGTTACTCATCATCTGACTCTGTATTAGCGTCCAGCAGATTCAAAAAATAGCCATACGAGTCAGACGTTCGGACTAATGGTGTATATGATCGTGAACGTTTAACTAAACATGAGATAGAAAGAGTCTCTAAAATATTTCATCAATTAATTAAATTTATCTTTAGCAAGAAAGTAGCTAAGACGATTAATTATAAATTTTATTTAGCAAAAATATTTGCATCAGAGAACATAAATTTATTAATTAATGTACAACCTATTAAAGATTATTACAAAATCAATACTAATGAATTAAATTGGCAAAAATTTATAACTTATTTGAATGAAGAAAAAGATAATGTGATTGCGGGTTAGAATTATATGATTCTAATGACAGTGAAGGAGATGAAATTTCAGATAGTGATGATGAAGATGAAGCAATGTTCAAAAAAATAGAATATAATCTATGCGTACACTCGTTCAGACAGGCAGTCTTACAATGCGTACACCCAGTTTTGCAAATTCCCAATTTTTATAAGTGTTATCGCATATTACGGCTCAATTATTGGTCATATACCTGTATTACAATATCAGCTTCAACTATACTATGAGTTTAATTTGGGGTCGATGCCTATTTAGTAAGCTAAAATGTGTCGTCTGCTAGACAGGAAGCTCTTACAATGCGTATCCTCAGATTTGAGTCACCACACTGATTATGGTTACGTTCACCCGTTTAGCGTGGTCATGGTGGTGTGATCGATAAGGGACGGGCGACCAATCACATTCAGTGTTACATGGTGAACTTAATCTTAGGTTCATGTTTCGTTTTCGTCCGTTCAGTTTTGATACATACCTACTAGTACCATTTTTAGTTCACCTGGGGTGAGCTCTTGTCGTGGGTCTGCGTCCGTCGTCCGTCGTCGTCGTCGTCCGTTAGCAGGGCACGTTTCGTAACCGCTGGAGCTATTGATCTGAAACTTGGTACATATATACCCCTAGGTCAGATGACCTATGACACCAAGTTTCGATCCGATTCGACTCTTAGCTTGGCCACCAGGTGGCGGAAACCAAAGACACAAAAAGTGCAATAACTCCTCAACTAATGACAGGATCACCTCCAAATTTTTAGTGTATCTAATGAGGGTACATTATATATATAACGGGTTTTTGGTTTGACCTACTTTTCAAGGTCACAGAGGTCAAAGTTCAAAATTTTGCCTTTAAGTGGCACGTTTTGTAACCGCAGGTGCTATTGGCCTCAAATTTGGTACATATGTACCCTAGGTCAGATGACCTATGACACCAAGTTTCAGTCTGATTTGACTCTTAGCTTGATCTGCCTACGCAGTTGTTTACCGCAGCCCCTTCGGTTTGCCGTTCTCCACGTGGGGAGGGGGTAAGGCGAAGGGGAATGGGTGATCCTGATAAAACTTCGAACTACAGGTTCTACGACAGTTCTTTTGATGTGCAGACGTCAATGTGTTTTCGTACTACATCTCATACGTATATTCTTTCTTCACAATCAAATTTACATGTTGTATTAACAAGACTGAAAATGACCGGGTGTTGCCACAATAAATATTTCAGTAGACTTGTATTAGAATGGGGTATTTTAAAACCTGACTTGGGCTATCCCCATCAACAAGTGGTGTCACTGTTGACGTGCTCGGTCATGTGTCTCCAACTAAAATGTTCGACGTTCGACGTCCTGCCGGAACAAACACATTACATCTGCCAGACAAGTGAGAAGAAGGGTTCCTGCATGGAAAAGGAAGAGGCATTCCCGTATCCAGGGGCCATGATGTTTCAGGTGAAGGTAAGCAATTGACATGTTGGTTCACGTGGGCCTACGTCTCTAAAAGTTTGCGGGCTAAGCGGTACCATTGGATTCGACTCTATAGAGAAAGGAAGACCCCCAATTCTGTGACAAATAGTACAGGAACATCAGGAAGACGGGGCATTAGATTCTACATGTACCACACCTATTAGATTCTATCAAATTAGGCCTTTTGAGACGATTTTTTCCCGTCGGTTGATAGGGTGTTGTATTTTACAAAGTAGTCAACTGCAAATGAGACTACTACCGATATTAGGATAATAGGAGCAGACAGCCGCGCTTGTTGCCAAAAGATGGCAGCGAAGTTCTAGCCAGCCAATATAAAAAGAAAATTGGTGTCACTATACGGTCCAATTCAATGCCCACCGGACCCATGGTTGATTGGTGCTCAATCAACCATGAATGGGTCCGGTAGGCATTGAATGGACCGTAGTGACACCTATTGGTCAACTGCCTAACAGCTCCTACCTATCGTCAGCGAGCCATATGTAGCTCGCGAAGACAATGTTCACTTGATTAGACACTGCTGCTTTCGACTTAGATTTTATAGAACTGTGCGACAACGACATTGGCAAGTGCACATTTTGCTTAACATACACGCCACACACAGGCAGAATTTTCTGTGAAGTACCATTTGAGTCGGACAATTCCATTTGTTCGACCTCTGTCAGTTGATAAACATATTCCGGTCGTAGTACGCTTTCATGATACCCGTCCTCTGGTAATGGTCTATTATACAGAAAGGCCAGTGCCTTGGATGAAGAGTATTGTCTATGGTTTAGCCGATAGGAAAAGCTATCGGTTGCTGTACAACCATAAGTTATATCTAAAAACGCCAATGCTGCTCAGCAGATCGGTTTCCAATTACAGTTTTATGTTCACATACAAACCATCCGCTAAAGGATGCCTACTGACTGGTGTTGTGAAAATCTACGACTTTTGCAAGGGAAAGTTCATCGGAAGTTTAGAGATTCCCACTGAAGTGTGCGGCATGTTCTGCAGGTACGTTGAGTGTAAGTACCTCGAAAAAAAGGTTCTGTATGAGTTATTACTGTTCATGCACTTTATTGATTTGAGCAAATTTGCATTTTTTACATATGTTGAAGCCAACGATTCCTCTTTTCTTAAAATTGCCGTATATTACACTGTCGTGAAGGTTGAACATGGGAAAGTAGTCTACACAATGTTACGTAATAATTCAGTAACGTTTAAAAACTTCCAGGAGAAAGATAGATTTGCCTATGTTCACTTTATTGAAGAAGTGAATAAGGCAATCATAATCCTCGGAGTACAACCCGAAGCGTTGAAATTTATAATTATACACAATTTACAGAAAGGTTTATCAGAAGGACAAGTGTTCAACTTGAAAGCTTTCGGTGAGATAGACGCCATCAAGACGAACATACGGTCTGGAACGAGCATTGTACATTTACGTAATAAACATTCAACAAATAAGTCAGCCTCAAGTTCTTTAGCCCTGATAAAGATAATGTGTGATTCTACATGTACGAACAGTTTGTTGCTCAAGCATGTCAAAGACAGGGTCAGGAAAATTCGTGTCAGTGGCGCACTGAAATACATGTATTCTAGCTGGTTACGGCAAGTAGCGCTTGACTCTCTTGGTAATATACTGACAATTGACTATCCGAAAGTTCGATTTGGATATACTCAGTTTCATACAGTTTGCGTTTATAGCCCCCTATTAGAATAAAGCACCTATTACATGTGGCGTAGGCCTACTTTGGAGATCGTTAGCCTGGTTCCACTGGCCTCCACAGATGGCGTTGGGGTAGGCGGGTGGGAGGCCAGATGAAGTGTGCTAAAAATAGAACATGATGGCGGCGGGGAATCCCTTGTTTTACTTCCGTAAGTGCACGTGAGGACGGACGAACAATAATAGTATTATCACTGTCTGACATACCTTGACAACTGTTCCTCTACTATGGAATCACAGTTTTGTCAGGATTCCTTGAACACGATGACATGACTAGAGGCAACAACTCAAATATTAACGATTTACCATATCCAGTGGGAAGCACGGCAAAAGTGTCACTTTCTAAAGCATATCGAATGCTTCAGTCCAGTGTAACAACCACCACCATGACCACGTCTTCTGTTAATTTCTGCCAGCGTGGCGTTAATAGAAATCAAAGACTGGAAAATTTTTAAAATTTTCTCATCGATTGCCCAGGACCACACTTGACGCTAGGTGGCGATATCTGGGAATATCACCACTAGAATCGACGCTAGGTTTCCATCTTGAAAAGTAGTGCGCGCGCGGAGCGAACGGTAGAAATTCTTCTGGACCCTATCACGTCGTTTTCTACGCTTACGATATACTCTATAGTATGCGATAATCGGTCGGCCTGCGAAACTTGTTCGAATGGAAAATCATTGAATATTGTCTCAAAATGAAACGGGAAATATTTTGGGCCGAGAGACTGACAGTCTCATTCTGAGATCACTCAACTCAGATTGAGATGTCATTGTCTCGGGCCGAAATATTTTCTGTTTCATTTTGAGTCAAAAAGTATTTCGAACCATTCTGTCCCTATAGTGAGATATGAGTCTCACTGAGTTGATTTCTTTTTTCTGTGCATTTAATTTCACCATTTGTCGGTAGGTGCCAGGATATATTCGATTCAAACTAGCGGGAAGTTCGCACTTCATTCCTCCTTTTACTGTAGAAGGTCAAAACTTATGGTTCTTTGATTTGAAAACAGCGACATTTGTGCTAATGAAAATACCGGAATCAAGCCCGTATTGTCGGTTCATTTTATATTGCCCGGATGGCATTCGATACAAAATACTGGTTAATACGACATTCTTTTCTAATCAATTCACTGGATTTTTGGAATTAATTTATAAGACTAAGTACATTATATTTGAAAAAAGATCAAATGGTCACATCGTCTGGGGTCTGCTTGAGTTAAGGAAGGGTGTGTTTTCTGGTGAACTAATCATCCCTACATCAGACCCTTGTTACAAGGCAGGGTATAGATTCCTAATTGTTTTCAATCATACCGCGGTTATTTCCTGTTGGATTCGAAATGAACGCCATGCCACGTTATACAAACAATCGGAAAATAATGTAACAGGAAAACTCCATGTTCTCCTGATGGACGGGATGAGCATTGTGTTTGAAAACTACAACTTTTTCCATTTTTCAAACGATCTGTCCCGCGCGGTCGGTTATTATGAGATTGTGACTAAACAAAGCTGGAGTATCAGAATCCATCGCAAAGAAGACAACTACCATTGTATGAAACACACTGTCGAAAGATTAGCTGAGTTATGCGGCGAAGGATCGAATGTTATTGTAAGGATAAATCCCGTGTCCGGCATATTTTGTCTGTTTTGTTTTCCTCACGTCCGGGCCATTTGCTTCAATGAGGTCAATTCTCCGAAGCGAGCGCTCGTCAGAAAAGAATCAGATGGAAATGTCAGATTTTTTGAACAGTTTGCATCGTTACACCCAAATCCCACCAGAGGCTGCCAATATGAATTTGATCCTGGTGATGGAGCGTTGCTGCACTTTGTAGAACCCTCGCAGAAGAAGTCAGGGGTAAAGACTCTTTTCACTGAGGTTCAGCGATATACGATTCAGTGATTGATAAGTTCTGTCTGTTCTGTCTGTTTCGTCCGGGCCGCGAATTTTTTCCTGAACCTTTCAGCAATGAGGTACCGGCAACCCCAATCCGCGACGCAGCGCTGACTATCAACCAGGTCAGAACTGCGTCATTGAAAGTGTTATTTTCCAATTAATTCTGACTCGCACACCCTCTTTCTATAGGCCAAATATAACTAAAACGTTGCACTCAATTTCTTGTGAATGACGCAATTTTTTGTAACGTCAGAATGACGCACGACGCCTGATGACATATACATGTTTCATCATCATGCGAAAAGTATATTAAAATATACTTTTCTCATGATAATGAAACATGTATCTGGTTGTCAAGTATGACGGGTCCAACAATACCACATTTTAACAGAAAATCCAAGGTCATGGTGATTAACCCACTGGGGTTTGTGTCAGTGGAGTGTATTGGATTTTTTCCGTCAGGGCTGAAGCCATTAGCGTTATTGGCCCTGGTAAGTACGAAAGAGGCCGTAAGCGGCGACTGGACACTGAGCGACACACAGAGAAACCGTGCGTCTGTTTCCCAGTGTGTTACGAACAATAAGAACCACACAGAAAAACGGCATCACTGAAAAACGTTACACCGGACCGAGCCTTCCTTTACCGCATTCGATTACTTCCTCGGGCCTTCCTCGGGCAAGCCCCGGAAGGACAAGCTGAGCGTGCGCACAACAGCCAGTAATCGAACGCTGTCGTGTTAGACACGAGAAAAATGTGCTGTGATTGGCTGTCATATCCGCCATGACACTTTGCTCGTGTCTAACACGACAGCGTTCGATTACTTTTGCACGCCGATGTACACTGATGTATGCGAGGGCTGTGTGCATCTCATGATCGGAAGTGACATCCCGCTTTGCATCCTGGGAAGGTTACACGAGAAGCCCACCTCGGCGAGTAGGGCTAGTCGCGCCTGGTCCGAGGAAGGCCCGATGACGCAGTTCCGGTGTAAACGAACGCTGTAGCAGGCCTTTAGATTCCCCCAAAACGATGCCGTTATACGGTGTCGCCCAAATTCCCACTAATGAATGTCCCCAAAATCGGTGTCCCCAAATTCAGCCCCTCCAGAAAACAAAAACTCCATGAAGAAACAAAGCTTTGTCATTTTAAGTTTTTCCCGAGAGCTAATAGCTCTCCTAACACTTCTGAGGAGTGTAATAAATAGCTCTCCTGCAGTTTTCAAACATGAAGGACGGGATTTTCTTTATTTCTATGACTCTCATAACTACAAAACCCAGTCTCCTTGGTGACTGATGGCTTCGAGATGGAGATGAATATGCGACGAAATGTCCCCAAAATAAGGTAAAAAAATAGAGGGTGTCTGGACTTCAGGGGAATCTAAAGGCCTGGCTGTAGAGCCTGTTCCGAGCTAGCTCGTGGAAGTAAACGAATGCGGTACTTGAATTCAATCGGGACAGTCCCGTTTACACTGCCATAACCAACCGAGCGGAGCCCGCCTTGTTAGTATGGTCACCTGTAAAAACTGTCTGTCGTGAATGACGTAAAGCCTAAGATCGATTATTTGCAATACCCAACCCGCAACGAGCCTACTGTATACCCCGTGTCCCGGCAGAACAAGATGAGTCGGAAGTCGCACAGAAAAAGACCGAAAATGAAACCAGACAACAACTACAGAAATCGACAAAGTCAAATTTCACAATGGGTAGACAATCCCGAAATTACCGAACCGTTGGTGCTTGGACATGTTGGGTCTTCTTTTGTGCGACTTCCGACTCATTTTGTTGTGGCGGGTCACATTTGGTACCCGGACAAGCCCGCTCGCCCCGTTTAGGCTACACTTGGCAAATTGAAACGAACCGTGCTCGGCCCAGACCGAACACGCTGAAAATTCTGCAGTGTGACAGGGCTATTTTTAGAGGTCGGGGCATAAGAAAATGCCGGGTAACAATTATAACTGAACGGTCGCGAACGTTTTGTGAAGCCTCCCCCCCCCCCCGAGTTTCTACGAGCGATTGGCGCCACTGACACGTTAATATAGTTCTCTCTAAAGGTGCTGGGGACTTAACAGATGTTTTCAACTTTGGGGATATCTCGAAAAGTACTAGCTATCTTGTTGAAAATTTTTATTGTTGACACTATGGTCCATATCATTGATCATGACATAATATCAACCAGCTCATNCACCCTTGCCCCTCCATGAGTGGTTAGGCCCATGTGTTGTCGTTGGCCTGTTATGTCAACACTTGTTATCATGCATAAAACCCTATGGCTCAGACTTGAATGAAGTTGAAACTGGGCGAAAAACCAGATATTTCAATCCAAAAAACCCATGACATGATGGGAGTTGTTTGTTTTCCTTTGAATAATCTTATCCAACATGATGCCAAGAATATTTGATTAGTCCAAGTCTCAATGGAAAATATTATTCCTTCAGAAATTTCTAAGGCATTCAAAAGTACTAATTACAAAAAGTGGTGAAACAATAGAAGGAGCTGGTTGATATTATGTTTTAAAATATTATCTCAGGAGTGCAAGCGCCCACTTAGGGCATTATAGCTACTCATCAAACAATATTGGACGATATTAATGATATGTAGGAGGAAACCGGAGACCCCGGAGGAAACCTACGATGTCGAGGAGAGATCGCCCTCTCTACCACATAAAGCCACTTGCACGACCGGGGATCGAACCCGCGACCTCAGTGGTGGCAGGCGCCGATGTTTCCATTGCGCCACCCCGACACCCCATGATCAATGATCATGATCAATGATATGGACCACAGTGTCAACCATGGATAGCTGTAGTACTTTCCGAGATTTCCCCAAGTTGAAAACCTCAGTTACGTCCCTAGCACCTTTCATATTAAGGTCAAATAAAGCAAACATCACATCACACCACATAGCATCGCACCGCCATATTACATTGCATCGCACCACACCACATCGCATCACATCCACCACATGGCATCACATTCTATCATCCTGTCATATCATTAGAGGTATATCCGATTGACCTGTGATATGGCCATATCACTTGAATCACTGTACATCCATTTGCAGGATATCGTCACTGTTCGATATTCATTTACGTCTGCACACCCAAATTGTGTGATCATGTGCTACAATGATAGTGTTACCATCTCCCGTGGCAACTCTGGCTGGTCTCATATCTCTTTGTGGATCCTTTTCAACAGGCAGGCTTGTATACACGAAACATTTCCATTGCAATGTGGTATCATCATCTCGAAACATACTCAGATAAAGTTTACCAAACGCAGATCCAGTGAAACAGAAATCGTCCCAAATAGTCGCTGCCATATGTGTCATATTGTCCAGAGGATGTCTGCTAACTGTAGTTATTCTCTGTATTCCTGTGTCCTTTATCTCATAGACAGCCACGCTTTGCTTCTCCCCTCCAACAAATATGAATCTCAACCCACATGATATCATTTCGGGGTCTGTCACACCATCTGTCCTTCCATCAACTCTATATGTATGTGTGACAGCCCCATCTCTGTCAGTAGCTGTGATTTGTGTCTGTTGCCCATCAGTAGACTCGAGAATGACGTACTGATACAGTACTGTGACTCCCAAGGAGATAGGATGACCGTCACTGATGATATCATGGAAGCAGGTGATGTTCCCAGTTTCTGGATCCAGCACCTGGATCCTACAGCCAGTTCCATCTGCTCCAGCACAGAGAAGGGCCAGTTGGTTATTAGGGGTGGTGGACATGTCATAGAAGGGTAGCACACCATCTTTTAGTGTTCGTTTCAATGTTCCTGGACGATCATAATCATAGATGTCAATGGCGGCTGGCTGTCTCTTCTTTGTGACTGGATGAGCAACTGCATAGGATTGTGTCCCAAGGGTTGCTATACATGGGATGAACATATCCTTAGAATCTACTGGTACTGTATGATGAAGTATTTCATTGGATCGAAAGTCGAATTGTCCGTCTTTTTTGACTATTTTTCCTAGACTTACTGGCAATTTTTCAACTTCAAATCTGTTGTCTTCATTGCACACTTCGTGGAGAACGTCACGATAGTTTTTTTCTTCGAAATCATTTCCCATCTCTGAAGTTTGTTCCCAATCCCTCTTCAGTGCAAACAATTTTTCAAGGTAGTTCGCCTGACATACACTCTTGGTGAGGAACTCTTTTGCCTGGTTTATTTGGACATGTAGCTCATCCACCATCTCAGACACCTTTCCCAAATCGTCACGAATGTCTCGGATGATCTGGAATTTCACCCTTACTTCTTGTTTCGTGTCATCCTTCCATCTGATGACCTCATCAATGACCTCCTGTGCTCGATCTTCAATTTGTTTGAAGAGCACATCTTGTTTATCAACCTGTCGTGCCATGGGATTCAACAGAGTGAGCTCTTGCTGCAGTTTCTGGAGTCTCTTGAACTTTTCCTCGTTCATGCTTAGCGTGGTCTTTGCTTTTTCAACCTCTTTTCTTATAACATCAGCAAGTCTTTCAACATCATGATCCCCGTGATCAGTCAAAAGACACACGTTACATGCGGGTGTGCAACATTCCTGACAGAACCATATCATGTTATTATTGTGCAAATCACATTTTGACGGCTTTTCTTTTGTTTTGCTAACAATAGGTGTCAAAATATGATCACGTGTTGCCTTAAACTTGGGGTGTTTCTCTGAACAGTTTTGGCAGATATTGAGGTGGTCACACTCGAAGCAAATATTAACCGCTTTCACTTTCTCTTTTAGCTTGTGGTCGCATATAAGACAGATGACTTCCCCCTCTCTACAGCTTTCTTCTTTTTCAGCGGCAGCAACGGGGCCTACATCTAACTCTCCCAGTTCACAATGGTCACCAGTTAGATCTACGAGGCCCTCTACACCATTCCATGGACGTGGACAGTCAGAATGACACGTTGGACACTGAAACGCTTCTTCCTTGCCCTCTAGGACACTGGACAAGCACTCAGCACAGAAACTGTGCTTACATCTGCCAACCACCTTCAAGGTGCGGGACTCTAAACACATCACACAAGTTGATGTATAATTGTCTGGTTTTTGTGATGCCATCTTCTCTTTGTTCAGATCCTGAAATGGAACAACAGGTAGCGTAAGTCTGTCTGCATTCTCTCCTCCTATGTATCTGTCTCTTCACAATGTATTATAGGCCTCTCGAGGACAGAGGACCAGCATGAAAATGCATCAAAATAATCTCGTCGTTTTGCTCCAAAAATCGTCCAAAAACGCCAAGCCGATTATTATTCACATCGCTTATCACGGGACACGATTTCATGATTAGCTATTGCGTTGATAATCAGTAGATTACCGTACGTGAATGGAAAAGGAGAAAATGGAGGAAAAAAATTGACCCACTTTTAAAAGTGTGATGATTTTAGTTGTGAGAATGCCTCAAGGCCAGCTCACCAATAAGGGAAAGTGCGAATCTTTGTCCGGTATGCACGGGAAATCGGTGGTATTTAGCGCATGTTTCACCGTCTATAGATGTGAAGAAGATGAAGAGTGGAAGGTTTTCCACAGAAGGTATTGCTGAAATTACGGTGCGTGTAGTGCTTTTTCGGCCCGAATTTGGCACAGAGAAATATAGTGCGGTATGGTAGGCCTATGTTCTCCCGTGGGATTTTTTTTGCTAAAGTTGATTTTTTTACTGTTTTGGCTTCAGTGAGGTTCCAACTGCCTAAAAATGATGGGGTTCAAATTTTCTAACCCTTCCCTCACTTTCTGGGGGACACCAATGGATGCAACGACTGAGCTTTGCACAGGAGAATGGGAGTCGATGTACAGCTAACTTTTGAACGGTTGGATTTACACCCCATAAATGTATTACCAACAGACAGTAACATGGTGTCTCGGAATCAGACAGGCATATTCTTGATTGTTTTTAGTCGTTATGTACGAGAGATGACGTTTTTCATATAGATTAACACAAAATGAGTCAAAATAAATAACACGTCATTTGCCAATTACGGTACGTAAACTGCTTAAGGTGGCGGTGGAGTTAGCAAACGCATCCAACTGAGGTCCGTTTTGAAATTTAATTGCACGAATGTGTTACGACCGTAGTTTACTTTG
>NMRB01003493.1:13949-52787 GCA_002633025.1 Notospermus geniculatus | reverse complement strand
GATTTGTGCTGGATGCTGGAGTAGTCATAAGTACAGTAGAAAATGCACAAGTCGGATTCAAGTGGACCAGACAGTTTCATCCGACTTACATGTAGAGGAATCAATCCGTCTTGTGTAAAAATTGGGACTTCTCGAAGTCATCCGAGATGGCGATTTGACTCGGGCTAACTTAACCCTCCCACCCTACTGGGGTCAAATTAACCCGAGACAAAGTTGTCTCGAGACAACTTAGCTCGAGACAAGGCCTCGTGTAGACGGTTAGGCCTAACTGGAGCTAAAATGCTCGAGATTTGTGCTGGATGCTGGAGTAGTCATAAGTACAGTAGAAAATGCACAAGTCGGATTCAAGTGGGCCAGACAGTTTCATCCGACTTACATGTAGAGGAATCAATCCGTCTTGTGTAAAAATTGGGACTTCTCGAGATGGCGATTTTCCGACTTGCGCGTCTCCGACTTAAAGCGTTTTCTAGTAGTTTGTTGATGCATATTCTTATTTGCAGGGATGAGAAAAAGGATAAAGGTAAAGATAAAGATGATAAGGGGGCGGTGTCTCCAAGGACCAAACGACAGAGCAAGTGAGTAAAAAGGCAGAAAACAAAATGTTATGATTGTGACGAAATGGCGTGCTCACTCAGACATTGCTCAAAATCTATGTTGCACGATGCCTGCAGTCTTCACTAATCAATGTTGTATATGTACCACAGGTACCACGGCATTGAACTGAAGTTTCCGCTGGTGTAAATTTTGAAACGACCCAGTCAACGCTTTAGGGGGTAAATGCAAATTTTACTGATTTTGCCAATTTTCATTTGTTTCTCCCATCTTTTTCAGACTCAGCCGTGCCCAGCACCATGATGATGACGAGCCGTTTAGCGAGAGTTCCAGCGAGTCAGAAGAAGAGGAAGAATCGGCTGAAAGACGTCAGGAAGTCAACTCAGATCTCCCGTCCGAGTACTGGCAGATTCAAAAACTTGTCAAATATCTGAAGGTACAGTTCGGATCCCTCGTTCGTCACGTACTTGCTCGTGAAAGGTGCTTACGGGTCGACATTGCGTCTTAAAGCCCCACAGTATTGAATTTTACGATATTTTCAAAAATTTAGGAGAGTGCACATAGAGGTCCCATAGCCTCCTGAAGGTCCCCAAAATGCTTGCCTGATACGCACTTCACAGAATCAAGGCCTAGTTTTCAGCACGCATTGGAAAAACAGCAGGGAGAGCTCTAATGTATTCTGACAGAGCGTAGTACATTTTACACTACGCTGACGTCGCGATGATTTGCGTTTTTCACATTCAGTACAGTGGGGCTTCAAAGCAACTCGACGGATCTGTCGCAGATCAAAAAACCATCATGCGCAGGTTGACATTTCAGCGATTGAGAGGAACTCTGAGCAACTGGCAGTTAACTCGAACAGCACACTCATGTCGACAGCGTGTCTTACATGGCCTCGGTCCATTCCACTACCACCATTTTCTTTTTTCGGTACACGTCACGTGGTTTTCAATGAAATATCCCTGTTCAAGCAACTATCAATCAGTCGCAAGTAGGCAGGGTGCTAGCCACACTGGGATCTCATTAGCCACACCGTGCTGTTTATCTGTGGCGAAAATCAGTAAGCCACACAATTAGCCACAGTGAAAATCAAAATTCATTGAACACTAACAGGAAACCCAAAATTTATCAGCAGTACAGTATCACTGATCAGCAGCAGCTGCCTAGATTAAACACATACCGTACTATTCTGGAGCAAAAACTGTATGGTGAGACCGGAGATTCTACACACACATACATGTAGTGATGACGTAGACCGCATTGAGATTTGGAGCAAAAACTGTATGGTGAGACCAGAATCCTATAGCTACGCACAAATTGCTGACGTAGACACACAGCATGGCGCACTGCTCATGCTGCTTTGCCAAAGTTATGGGTTTTCGCCAAAGTTTCGCCACTCTACTCATGCCGTGGCGCAAAAAAACTAATTTTGACTTCGCCACAGTCTGAAAAACACCTTCTCGCCAGTGTGGCCCATTGATAGTCATATTCCCATCGCCACATGGCTCACTAAGTCGCTGTTGGCGACGTGGCGAACGGCCAGCGCGCACCCTGAGTAGGCGCAGGATCTGAGCGGAAGTGGAGACAACTCGTCGCCGAAAAGTAGATCATGGGCAACTCGCGGCAACTAGCCAATCCGGCAGTTGCTCAGAGACGCAAGTGTGCTCAGGTCGACAAAATCAGCAACTGATCAGTCACTCTGAGTTGCTTCCATTGCCGGAAAGCTAGTTGCCGCGAGTTCCTTCAAGACGCAATGTCGACCTGTAGGCACCTTAAGCTACGTTTAGCTGACACACGGAACGCGGATTGTGGAACGCGGAAGCAGAAAATGCAATGCATTTTAGCTTACAACATACAGTACAGGTCACAATTGACATACTCACGAGCTATGTTACGTGAGATACGTAAGTGAAATTCGCGTAACTCACCTCGTAAGTTACGCAAATTTTGCTTGCTACGCAGTGATTTACGAAGCGAGTTACGCGATTTTGGCGACTTACACAGTGAGTTACGTGAAACCAAAGCCGTGAGTTACGAGTAACTTACGCGAAGCCGTAGGGATGTCAGTTGTGACCTGTACTGTATCGCTTCCGCCGGGGATTCCGCATCCCTATACCGCATTCCGGATGTCTGGTTAACGCAGCTTTAAGTTTTGTGCTTTCTGTTTACTGTTCCAAATCAGGATTTTCACCTCTGTCTCCTTTAGTTTTTAATTTTCAGCGATTAGTGTTTTGCAAACAAATTTATTTGTTAATATTTTGACAATGAACGTGTTATCTTTCAGGGAGGGAACCAGACAGCTACGATCATTGCGCTGGTATCTATGATGGACTTCAACTTGCAGCAGGAGACATGCCAACTCGCCATCAGAGACGTCGGTGGACTCGAGGTCCTCATCAATTTGTTAGACACCCAGGAGATCAAATGCAAGGTTGGTTTTCCTTTTCTGGGAGACATTTCTACTTGCTCCCTCAAAATTTTGCAAAATTTGCAGGGTTCCAGATACCGTTAGCCAATGTCGCCAATGGCGAAAAAAATATTAGATTGGCTACAGTTACAATTGGTTTGGCTAAAAATTTGGCGACAATATTATTTGTGGTCTGAAAGTTGAGTCCCTGAGATTCTTGCAGTTAGAGCTGTGTGGTAAGAGAAGTTGAAAATTTATTATAAGTATAACTATTACACAATTTTGGTTGGCTACAATTTAGATTGTCTACAGGTAACAGGCCATTGGCTACACATTTGGCTCCCAAAAAAATAGGCCTAGCTGTACCCAAATTTTGAGTCATATGCATCATCATGATCTACCATGTGTCTGTACTACCTCATACTTCGTCCCCACAAACCCATGGAGAATTTCGCCGTGATCTGTATTTCTCTCGCACCTCGAGTTGTCGTGCACTAATCAGGACACTTGTTAGCCAACCTCGCTCCTAGGTTGGCAACAAGTCAATTAAATCAACCACTGTGTATTTTGTGGTTGGATACGAGGATGGTCACAAACTGTCCAGTCATTCTATCATTGCAATTTACCCACTATTCGCATGAACAGTACTGTTGAACAAAAGTAAACGAAATTTTGTAAAACATAGAAGATAGGTGTACAGGAAGACTGACGTGGTATTTGGAAATGTTCAGATTTATTGCAAATGTTAAACGATCTATGATGAAAAACGGTTATTATAAAACTAACAGCGGGAGTTAGTCCACGAACAGGAACACCGGTTGGAAACAGCTTACCACAGCAAAGTTCATCAAGGGTTTGTGTGAGCGTAGTCAGAGGGCGGAGCGATGTCATAACCCTTGGTAGTCAAGATGGGTCATATGCAGATGAGTGGAGTTTGATAATTCTATCTAATTCCTGAGAATGTTTGTGAGGCTGTATGCGCCTCCTTTTGTTTTGCCGGTATCCCATTATTGTCAACAGAGATGAGACTTTTCCGTGGAAATATGGATTTTCGCAGTTGAGAGGCGAAATATTGGGTCTTGAGATTCATGCAAATCCGTAATAAAAATTGGAGGAGGGGGTGCGACTTGATGCTCTGCTGGGCATCAAGTTGCACAGTATTGAACTGACGAAGCCAGACACATGCCCGACGATAAATCAGTTCCAACTAGATCCATCCGAACCTCTCTCTCACTGATCAGTCTAGATTGGTACCACAATCCTCCGCTGGATGGATCCATCTAGTGGTCTATCATCAGTTTTACTTGCATCCACCAATTGTAAACATGCTGAAACAAAGGACCAGTCTCGTTTTGGCCAGAGTTCCGAATCTCCTCTTGGTTCTCTTGTCTGGTTCGTGGAATCGGACGACGTCATCCTACATTATTCGGCTGAAATGCCGGGAAATCACACACCTACGGTGTTCCAAATTCAAAAAAATTTTCTACCCCTCCCCCTCCGGCCTCGCTGGTCACCGAAGGCTGACTTCCCTCTGTCAAATGCCTACCCCTACCCCTCCGGCCTCGCTGGTCACCGAAGGCTGACTTCTCTGTGTCAAATGCCTAAACACACGTGTGATCGTTGTTTTTTAAATTCCAGATTGGAGCCTTAAAGATTCTGAGAGAGATCTCCAAAAACTCTCAAATTCGTCGTTCAATTGCCGACCTCGGCGGGTTGCAGACAATGGTTCGCATCCTACGTGACCCGAACAAGGATCTGAAATGCCTCGCAGCTGAAACCATCGCAAATGTTGCCAAGTTTCGAAGAGCAAGACGCACTGTAAGACAGCATGGTGGCATTAGGAAATTGGTTAGTATTCACTGACTGAAGTTTGTTTTGAAAGACAAGTCAGCAGGCCTTTTCACACGCTGTGGGTGTGCTCCGGATCAAGACTGGATCGAGGAGGGTTCGGTGACTTTTCCCCATGTAAAAGCGAAACAACTGACCTCCACCTTCCTTGGATCAGTGCAGTTCGCCACCTGAGTCTCCTGACGGTGGAGGTAGGTGGAAGTAGGTGCAGCCGGTTATTCTCTCATGTAAAAGCGAACCGACCTCCACTGGCCTTGGGCGGGATTGAACACGCAACCTGAGGGAGGTCAGTAGGCTTTTCACACGGTGTGAGTGCGTTCCAGATCGAGACTGGATCGAGGTGGGTTCGGTTGCTTTTCCCCGTGTAAAAGCGAAACAACTGACCTCCACCTTCCTCGGGTCAGTTCAGTTCACCGCCTGAGTCTCCTGACGGTGGAGGTAGGTGCAGGCCGGTTATTCTCTCGTGTAAAAGCGAACCAACCTCCACCGACCTCGGCGGGATCGAGCACGCTACCTGAGTGACGTCAGTAGTGTACTTGCTGTTAGTTTCCTGTGAAGAAATCAGGCACGAGATTTCTCAAGCGCTGCTCATGCTGTTAGAAGCATAGTTTAGCGATTTTGAGTGATATTTCCGTGATATTTTGTACTTACGATAATTGTAAATAATGTCGAAACGTTGATACACGCCATCTAATGGCACGCATTCGAAGAGGTGACCTCGAACTGGATCGAGGCCGGTTACCGAACCCGTACCATGTAAAAGTGACCAATCCATCCTGAACCGAACCCGCCTGAGGAGGGTGGAGGTAGGTTTCCTCGAACCCGCTCCGTGTAAAAAGGCATGTTTTGTGATGGTTGTTTAGATTATAGTGTGGTGCAATTTTGGCTTCGTTTTCATTTATGGGTTTTTTCAATTGTTTTTTTTCCAAGATTGAGATCGTCGGAAAGTTAATTTCTTGTGTTGTTTTAGATGGTTCTGTTGGACAATGATAACATGGAGGTAGGTATGGTTATGTCTCTGCTTGCAGACTGACAGGGTTCTTACAATGCAATACACTTTTCATGAAAGTTCCAACGAGGGCTGTTTTCTTGAAAATGGTAGTATTAACATAAAGTCATCTCCGAATTGTGCAAATTTTTTATCCCAACCGGGGTCTTCCTCAGGCACTTTCTAGTAGAGATCCCAGACGTTAATGAGGTCATTTTCTTGAAAATGACATGCTTATTTTGACAGTGCTCACCAAAATGTCGGCATTGCTGATGACACAGGAGACTGCTGATATCATCGAATTGATGCTTTTGATATGATATGTATGTTGGAGGAGCTAGATCACAGGGCCAAAGCAATGTCTCTGTTACCTTACAACAGTGATTTTGGTTTATGTACCAATTAACCGTTGTCACAAAAATGGGGCCTCAACTAAAGTCTGGTTTGAGTCAGTCTGACTTGCTACCCACATCTTCATGTAGTTGGTGTCTGCTGTTTGAAGTACTGAAAACCCAGGTCACCAGCAAAGATAAAAAGATATTTACTGGTACACCACTCATGGAAATTGCTAGTATAGTGGATTTTTCAGCCCGGCTGACCAAAGGTCAGCAGAGCTCATTATATACTGAGCGGCGTCCATCTGTGTGTAGTCCGTTAAACCGGGCACGTTTCGCAACCGTTGGCACAGAGCCTTGAAATTTGGTGGAGTGGTAGGCCCTACGAAGGGCTGGAAACAAAACCAAAATTTTTTGCAATTTGACCTACATTATGCTCTCCAGGAAAAAATGAACCATGAACTTTATGGTTGAACCATGAACTGCGGCCAAATAACAGTGAAGTTCATAGTTGTAATCATGATATTCACCACTTTGAATATGTTTGGGGACAGCCAGGAGTTTTTGGTCTAGCAAGTACCTGCAAGTACAACTACATCCACAGTCACACTTAAAATCAATATTGTCAGCTGAGCGCATCGCCCATGGGCAACTTGTTGTGTAAGAACCCTGCATCACATCTATACTATTAAAGCAACAAACTGCCGGCAAATTCTGGTGAGTGTCTGAATGTGTGCTCTTGAAAACTGTGGCTATATGATACTCATGGTCCAGTATGTTGTACCAGTCCCTCTGCCGCCAAAAAATATTTTTGGAAAAGGTGCTTTTATGGGGAAATAATCTTTGCGTGCTGGGGAAACCCCGCCCATGACGTCACGGGATACCCAGTTCCCATGGTATCGCCAATCAGCGTCGGCCGTATCAACATCCTCATACGTCACAAATCAGCCCGTCATCGACACATATGACGTCAGTCATTCAGTGATGATGTCGTCATGTCCCAACATCAAATTCCGTTGAAAAGGTCTACGGTGAATGAATGACGTCATACGTGTCAATGACGGGCTGATTTGTGACGTATGAGGATGATGATGATTTGGACGACGCTGATTGGCGGTACCATGGGAACTGGGTATCCCGTGACGTCATTGGCGGAGATTCCCCAGCACTCGAAACAGTGACGAAATCGACGAAAGAATGTCATCGCTGCAGAAACCTGGGTTTATATGACGTCATGTTGCCACACGCCGTGCAACTGACGCTCATGTCACTCGGGGACACCAAACTGTGTGGTGAATTCACTGGCCAGAATGTCATGATTCCTCGAATACCACTTCTTGGCCAAGTGACTGCCCATTCGAACAGGACCATCATGAGTCGCAGTTTTCAAGAGCACACATTCAGCCACATTCACCCGGGTACTTTGCTAGTGTCAGGTTAAGATACACAATAATATCACCTGAAATTCACTTAGAAAAACGTAGGAAAGATTGCTGCTACATGTACCACCCATTTTAAAAGAAGTGCATCTCCATGGCGTTTTGACGAGTACTGGAGCAAACATTATTGGACTGATGTGTTACGTCATTTGGAGTGCTTGGGGGACGTCCTACCTGTTCGAGTGGCGTAATGAGGTCACTCCGTCGCACATGACATTGCCAATGTCACGGATGACGCGGCGGCAATCTCAGTGACGTCATGATGTCAAAAGGCCTAAAAACCATTGTTATTTTTGTTAATACGTTGGTATTTCGAAAACTATAAGTCATATCAAAATTCGGGCTTTGTAAGGACACTTCCCAGATCCGTCTGCAATAATGCATACCAAGTTTGGCGGCGATCCGTTTGTCAGTCTTGGAGAAAATCGCAAACACGCACACACGCAAACTCTTCTCAAATTTTAGTATGATTTGTTCAGCAGTTTTTGCTCCAGAGCCCCAAAAGGTGTGGACATTACTTTTAAAGTGGACTATAATCTGTCTTTTTATTTGGATATCTGTGTACCGTACAGGTCACAATTGACTTCCCTAAATTCGCGAAAGTTACACGTAAGTCACTCGTAACTTACGCAACAACTCACGAGCTATGCTACGCGTAACTTACGAGGTGAGTTACGCGGTGAATTACGCGGTGAGTTACGCGAATTTCGCTAGCTACGCAGTGATTAAGGTCTATTAGTCTATTACGCGGTGAGTTACGCGAAACCAAAGCCGTGAGTTATGCGTAAGTTACACCTAACTTACGAGTAACATACGCGAAGCCGTAGGGATTTCAATTGTGACCTGTACTGTACCATAGTGTACGGTGATTTATTTTAGAAAAGGTTTTTATACATGTTTTTCTTGTCTTGTTGATTTTTTGTGTCTGATCATGGCTGTTCCAGTTGCTTTCATCAACTAGACAATACACCATTACAACACACAAGTAGAGAAAAAGCTGCACTGATGACCAAATAAATGTAGAATGTTTGGAATTTTCTCTGCCACTGTCCACACACAAAGATGCAACCCACGCTATGCAACACATTTATCTAGTGACAAACACTCCACAATATTCATTTCCAGCCTAACACTAGAACTTTGCGATTGAACTAGGTAGGTGCTCAAACTGCACTGCATGGGACACCAAATCCAAAGCTGCACTACAATTGGGATTCTCGTTTGGATGGAAAAAATGAGTCCTGTCTCGTCTGAGCCAATGAAAGCTAAGCCTAGCGTACATCGGCCTTGCGACTGGAAGCAACTACCGGCAATGGCATTACCAGCAACGGTTGGCGACTACCTGGAACCAGCAGCAACTGATCAGATGCTCAAACAGGCCAATGTACGCACACCGTCAACGCTATTGCCAACAGTTGCCACTAACTAGTTCCAGCCAGTTGCTCATGTTCTACTCGTTGCCAACGGTTGCTTCTAGTCGTCTTCAGTCGCTTCCGATGTACGCCCACTGGCAATGAATTTCCTCGTTTGCGGAGCACACCTGGGGCCTGTTTCATAAAGTGACTTTAACCTAATGGTACCTTTAACCAAATGGAAAATGCATTGAGTTAATGGTACCATTAGCTTAAAGTCACTTTATGAAACCGGGGCCTAGTCACGTGGTGGAATCATGCTCGGTCACAGCTCCAACCTGTTGGGATAAACATCACGTGGGTTCCTCATAGTGTTCAATTGTCTTTGATCAAATGGACGGTAAACACTTGTTGACATCAGTCATGACTGTCATTGTTTCATGTCAATGTTTCTAGCCTACATAAACATATTTTTATGTTGAAAGTGATCACTCAGTTTGACACCGCATAAGGGAGCATCCATTAAGTACGTACGCACGAAAATGCCGATTTTTAGACCCCCTCCCCCCTGTACGCACCTTCTACGCATTTGCTCACCGCTCCACCGTGTGCAGCCACGGTGGTGTAGTGGTTTGGGTCTCCCGACTAGCGGTCGGAGGATCCTGGGTTCGAATCCCACTGACTGGGCATGAGACTTTGGGCAGGTCTCTTTGCCTCACTGGCCTCTCTCCACCCAGGTGTATAAAATGGGTACCAGTCGGAAATGCTCAGATTGTAGCGCTGAATGAGCAGCTCATCTGAGTTGTACTACTGAAAGGTTTCAGGATAGACTAGGATTAAAGTGTAAAGTTGGATGAGAACCTCTACCATAAGTCTGTAAACCCAAACTTTAACTTTAAAGCCTCACTGTATTGAATTTTACGATATTTTCAAAGTGTTAGGAGAGTGCAGGTAGAGGTCTCATAGCCTCGTGAAGGTCCCCAAAATACTTGCCGGATATGTACATATTGTACTTCAAAGAATCAAGGCCTAGTTTTCAGCACACATTGAAAAAACTGCAGGCAGAGCTCTAATGCATTCAGATAGAGCATAGTACATTTTACACTACACTAACGTCGGGGGACGTAAGCACTTTCTGAATTCAATACAGTGAGGCTTTAACTTTAGTGACAATCAATGATGATCACATGCCACAAGCACCTGCTGAAGAAGGTCACATTATTATTTCCTTTTGAAAATTTCCATCAAATTTTGCCACTACTGTTATCCTCTTCATTGTAGGTCGGTCTTCTTGATTGTGCAAGCGTTGCTTCCAACCGTGGTTCAGAAAACGAGAAAGATATCGAAGTTGCCCGCAGCGGAGCCCTGGCGTTGTGGAGCTGCTCAAAGAGCACGAAGAACAAGCAAGCGATGCGGAAAGCTGGAGCGATCCCGCTACTCGCCAAACTCCTCAAGTCAACACATGAGAATATGCTGATTCCGGTGGTTGGGACATTACAGGAATGTGCATCTGAAGTAAGCTGAGATTGTTTCGTTTGATTCGAATCGGTTATATTTGTGACCAGCTCCAGC
The DNA here is from genome assembly GCA_002633025.1 of Notospermus geniculatus. Taxonomy (NCBI): domain Eukaryota; kingdom Metazoa; phylum Nemertea; class Pilidiophora; order Heteronemertea; family Lineidae; genus Notospermus; species Notospermus geniculatus. Next base: position 42,294 of record NMRB01003493.1, on the reverse strand, counting down.
AAATGTAGGCGCTTGTCGCAATAAAGGAAAGGGTTAACACATTGACTGCCATAACTAAAATATCATTTTATCCGCCACTGCCATTGTATTTCTTATTGCCAACAATGAGTCGTAGCTGTATGCCCTCTAGCGTGTTCCCATACATCTGGTCAATCCCCACTGCCAGTATGATCATTGGAAGGCTCTTCGTCATTGCCAAGCTTATCAACATTACCGTATTTTCTGCACTACCAACCGCACTGCCCTAAGACCCGCACCGCCCATAGATCATTGCTAAATCCACAGAAGACCCGCACTGCCGTATCACCCGCGGCCATGTTAGACCAAGCCTCGTCACATGCATCAGCTTACCAGCCAGTGTCAGTGACATGTTGGAGCAATCAGTGACAACTCGGGTACTCGAACGAACCAAACCAGAACAAGCCTCAATAACTCACAAACCAGTTTCAGTGATAACTCAGGTACTCGAACGAACTAAACCAGAACAAGCCTCATTTTCAATCAAACAAAATGGATTCTCTGGGAATGATCATGCCATTTCACCAAAGTTTGGACCTGTTTTACACCAGAATTTTGTGCAGATTCATAAAAATAGGCCTATGACATGATGCAAGGAACAACAAGCCTTTCGGCGACATGGTTCACTAGAGGTTGATGAAGGGATGTATCTCTGTTAAGATGTTACGTTACATGTGTACGTCGGTCTTTGGTCGATGACGTAACCACCTCGATCGTCTGCCTCGCAGCACATCATCTGCACGGACGCATCCGCGTGACGTCACCCTATGACGTCACAATTATCGTGACGTCATATCAAACTCTCGATTCCTTGGTAACGACAAAAAACCGTTAGAAACATAATTCTGCCATAGCCTCGTATGTGCTTCAAGGTAATTTTTCTCCCAAATGATGACAAATACTTGTTATTTCGGCGTGATCAACGAAAAGAAACTTTGTTATCAATTGTATATTGTTATATTTACGTATCAAAGGAATGAAATTTCTTCTTCAGAAATTAGAGCGGAAACGGCCAAAAATAGCCTCTTCCAAGCTCTCAAATTGCTAATATCTAAAAAAATAGGCCACAATATTTGCCAAATACCACGCAGACAAGGGTTTTTTTATACAGAAATCATACCCTCCAAATTTCAGCCGGAAAGGTTATACCACGGTTGAGAAAATCCGCGAACACACCCGTGACAGAAAATCAAGGATGAAAATAATGGTCACTCTAGTGAACCAATAAAGAATGGATTTGTATATCTTCCATGAACTTATGCATGGTTTTAGGGCAGATTATAGGCCTTAATCCACGTAAGAACCGCACCGTTATATCACCTGCACTCGTGATTTTTGGGGCCTTTTCGTGGAAAAAATCTGCGGGTCTTATGTGGGAAAATACGGTAATAGAAAATGCATTAGCCCTACTACGAGTATACCCGTAGCTGGCAATGGGGAGGACATCTGTGACTACGAGTATGCTCGTAACTGGCAGTCAACGTGTTAACGGCTTTACAACACTAGCTGCAGACCATTCTCAAGTTGACATAAACGACAAAGATCTGCGCACTTCCACTGAAATCACAACCTCAATCTGAATGACGTGACGCAGACAACCCCACGACAGTGACTTCGAAGACGTTCGTCAGAGTCGACCATTGCTGAATCATGGACTGCGTCACGTCACCCGGTTTAAGACTGAGTTTGTCGTTGCAATTTTGGCAGAAGTGTACAAATTTGCTAAACCGAGAATCATCCCTAGCCTTGTACTTGGCAAGAGCAATTTTTAGACCCCATCAGAGTGAGGAACATGAGGAGCTTGAGATGGCCTAATATTCCATACATACCAGGCCAATTGTGCATTGGGTAATCGCCCCTGATGGAAAAAAATCAGATACAATACTTCCAAAAATGAAATTGATACCCGGAGCCCTGAGTTTCATGGATTTATTTGTCCTTTCTTTCTCTAGCCCAGCTACCGCCTGGCCATCCGAACTGAAGGAATGATAGAGGACCTCGTAAAGAACCTGGACAGTGAGAATCAGGAACTACAGATGCATTGCGCTAGTGCCATTTTCAAGGTGAGATGTTTTGCCCATAACCCTTTCACTACTGCCGTAGGTGACGATTGTCGCCGGCGCTGGCGACTACCGTAGGCGATCACCGTCGCCCTATGCATGTTCAGTTAGTGTGGCTGTTCACAGACGGCACTCCAATCGAAATTGGAGGAATTCCCCGAGACTGCCATCAAGGCTGTAGGTGACCATCTACGCCCTACGCAGAAGGTAGTTAGTTTGGCTATTCACAGACAGTGCCCCCCCAATCAAAATTAGGGGATTCCCCGAGAATGGGGAATGGGAAACGCGGCAGTGTGGCGGACAATGATCTGGGAAACACGGCAGTGGAAGGGTTAACCATTTCGCTACTTTCTTTTCGGTGGATTTCGTACCATAACTGTCACACTCACCATTGAAAATGCAGTGTTTTGGAAATCTAACATCGGGACCCCAACCGCGAATATTTATCCACGCGAAAAGGTACTTTTGGACCCCAACCGCTAAATATTTTAGCCGTGAAAATATTTGCGTATATGGTAGTCTTAATACTTCCCCCAAAAGACCACTAAAAAAACCAAAGTTTTTCAGAGTTTATAGGCAGTTTTTCATTTACAACCCTTTTCATGGATTATTGCAGTGCGCTGAGGACCAAGAAACTCGAGATCTCGTACGCCATTATGCCGGTCTGGACCCACTTGTCAAACTCCTCCGCCAGAACGATAACAAAGACCTCCTCGCTGCAGCTACTGGCGCCATCTGGAAATGTGCCATCAGTCCGAAGAATGTGGAACGTTTCCAGGAATTAAAAGCAATCGATTTGTTGGTTGGTCTCCTGAACGATCAGCCAGAGGAGGTAAGAAACTAACGGCATCAACTCTTCCACTTGAAGTGATGGTGAAGACAAAATACCAAATACAGGAACAGCGAGGCTCTCGATTGCGCAGACACCTTGGCCTACACCCTGGATTGTCCAGGCGTGATATAATGTTGGTGGCAAAAACGTACATTTGGCACCAACACCATATATGTACTGTATATGTGAGCTGCTTTGGCAAAGCCAGCCACTTGTCATTCTTACCTTGGCAGGTTGAGACCAAATGTTTGTCAGTTTCAATATTGTCTGTCTATTGTGAAATCTGACCAAATTGATTTCTTCCATTCTCTCCTGGTGTCATCTTTAAAGTCCTAGTGCACCACAAAAATAAACACTCTTTTTGAGCTTTGTACAGCATTCAGACACAACTGCATTTTGCTGTTTGTTTCATGAAATTATGTTAAGTAGTAAGCGAGATAACAAGGATTTTGTCAGTCAAAATCATTGGGCTAAAAACCGTACTGTGAAAGGCTTCAACAATGTAAATATGCTAATTTATTCGTGACGTATTACTAGGGAAAACTTTATTCGGATTTGACCCACCCAGAGTACGCTGGACGCATGGTTTCTGCATGATAATTGCATTTTGTTGAATTTCCCATCGCATTCATTGTTTAATTTGTTCACTAGGCCGCTCTAATCAGGGAAATGACATGTTCATTATGCAAATTCCCTTGTGTGACATCACTTAATGAGGCAGTCTCGGACCATTCTGATTTTAGCTGGGTCATTCACAAAATCAATCATAACGTTCTAACCGCTTGGGATTTTTTCACGAAATAAAAAGCCTTTTCACTTAAATTCTGTGCCCAATGATTACACAAGCTGCAAAAAATGTTCGACTTTAAGTTCATTTAAGGCTCAACTTCTGAGCGACAAGCATCTGGTTTTGCCAGAGCGGCTCCCATGACGTAGCCACGGTGCAATTGAAGGGCTCGGGAGTCTGTGATAAGTGAATTCTCTACAAGTCTGTGATAAGTGAATTGTCTACAAGTCTGTGATAAGTGAATTCTCTACAAGTCTGTGATAAGTGAATTCTCTGCAGAGTTGTTCACTGTATCCATGTTCTGACTATTAATAATGAAATGAACAAACCTCTGAAAGCCAAACTTCATTACATTCAGGTTCTCGTCAACGTTGTTGGAGCTCTTGGTGAATGTGCTCTCGATCCACCAAACCGGGCGGCCATTCGTAAAGCTGGTGGTATCCCACCCCTGGTACAGCTTCTGACTGGAACGAACCAAGCTCTACTCGTCAATGACACACGTGCTGTGGGACAGTGTGCAGAGGAACCAGAAAATATGGCGTAAGTATGCAGAGTTCTCCATGGATCTAGGCCCAACAGTATGTGTTAGGTTTTGTGTCTCGCGATGGCTGACGTAACCTTTGACCTTTAGGCAACGTGGTACAGTGGAACCCCGGTAACACGACCACCCACGGGACAGACCCAAAGTGGTCGCATTAGCGGGGTGGTCGCCTTACCGAAATCGGCCCGATGAGTGCCGATCCAGACCGAAGTAAACTGAGGGTCATATTTTCTTTTTTATCCATGTTTCATTTAATAAACCATTCTAGACCATTTCCAACCTGGCCTGATACTAGTAAGCAGACAGCCGACCGACATTGCGACTCCTAGGACAGACGACCGGCAGGTATGGAAATGGTAAACTCCTCGTAAATATTGCGTCCGTCACATGTTTCATTCTTAGGCCTGCCTTTTTATACGACCGCAGCTGTCATGGCATGGCATATGCCATGTATGCATTGGTCCTGTTTGGTACACACACGCTGCTGACTCGCCTTTGTAAACTTTGTTTCATAACCAGATCCCTAATAGGAGCAGTCAGCCGCGCTTATTGCTAACAGATGGCAGCACAGTCTTAGCGGACCAAATGTACAGGAAATCTATTATGATCGCTGCTCGATCGATAATGACTGGGTCCGCTAGATGCATTGAATTGGGCCCTAGTGACACCTAGTGGTCAACTCGCTGACAGCTCCTATTGNATGACACACGTGCTGTGGGACAGTGTGCAGAGGAACCAGAAAATATGGCGTAAGTATGCAGAGTTCTCCATGGATCTAGGCCCAACAGTATGTGTTAGGTTTTGTGTCTCGCGATGGCTGACGTAACCTTTGACCTTTAGGCAACGTGGTACAGTGGAACCCCGGTAACACGACCACCCACGGGACAGACCCAAAGTGGTCGCATTAGCGGGGTGGTCGCCTTACCGAAATCGGCCCGATGAGTGCCGATCCAGACCGAAGTAAACTGAGGGTCATATTTTCTTTTTTATCCATGTTTCATTTAATAAACCATTCTAGACCATTTCCAACCTGGCCTGATACTAGTAAGCAGACAGCCGACTGACATTGCGACTCCTAGGACGGACGACCGGCAGGTATGGAAATGGTGAACTCCTCGTAAATATTGCGCCCGTCACATGTTTCATTCTTAGGCCTGCCTTTTTATACGACCGCAACTGTCATGGCATGGCATATGCCATGTATGCATTGGTCCTGTTTGGTACACACACGCTGCTGACTCGCCTTTGTAAACTTTGTTTCATAACCAGATCCCTAATTGGCTTGTGTGTGGTCGTGTTACCAAGGTGCTAATTACCACTTGGGACAGCCAAAGCTGTGGTCGCGGTCCGGATAGCGGGGTGGTCGCGTTAGTGAAACTCTCCAAAGGGAAATAAAGAGACAAACAATCGGGACATTTGAAAACTGGTCGTCTTTCCGAGGTGGTCGCGTTATAGGGGTGGTCGCTGACCGGGGTTCCACTGTATATGCATGCAAGACTGTTCAAATCTATCTATTTGAATAGTTACCGATTTGGCATCGTGAGTGTTGCTACACATAAAAGAATGAGTTGAAGCATGTTACCTTACCTGATGAAGGGTTAGTTACGCTACAACAGCACGTTGAACTTCTCAAGTGATGAAGGTATGGCGGCCATATTTGTTTCAACATAGTAACAGTCCAGCCTCGGTGTTATCACTGGCTGTATATATAGGTTGGACAGGAGACCAGTATTATCAAGGTGGGAAAGGGTAAAGAATCACCTAATGCACATACAGTGTAGTCGTATTTAAAACCTCCTGAAAGGTCTACCATTTTCGCTACCAGGCAGTGTGTCCGTACATCATATTCACTATGCTACCCTCACTATGACGCAATGTAAATGCATTTTAGTGCATAACAAGCGCAAGGCTCAAAATAAGCGGTATCGCATCGCAATCAGAAAGTGTGATATGGCCGAGGAGGTACATTTGCAAAATTGCTACACATCGTTTTCAAGTAGAGACAGCCAAGGTGGCTAGCAGCGGCCGTCGAGGAGTCAGTCAGTACATACATGTAGTTCACCGGCAACTAACAACACCAACCAAACCTCACTTTCATGATTGTTACACATGAGTCACAGTATGTTCGCCATGCATGCGTAAGTGTTGTTGTGTGCGAGGTTGACATCAACAGCCATGCAAGATGGCTTCCGCTTTTGAACATGTTGAATGGACAAAAAAGTTGCTACCCAAATTACCAAAATTGCGAATCAAGTGGAACCCTTGATTGGCAATTTTGCTACACAAGTAAAAAAAGTTATTTTGAGCCTTGAAGCGCGATGCCGTGGTAGCATCATAGTATCATGGACTGTAATACCAGTCTATGGTGGCGAAATGGTTAAATTTCCATGTTCTTGTCGTGACTTTCCCAACTTTTTAAGCAGAGCTGAGAGATGTCATGATACCACAGTTAACACGTTGTATGCCGAAGACGAGAATCTTCGTCAAACGCTGCCAACCGTAGTATGCTGAAGACGAGAATTTTCGTCAAACCTAGTTTCTTTCACCAGACGATAGGTGGCGTCATTGTGCTTCCGGGTACCTAGTAGTTCGTTTGAGTCACCACAGGTTGGCGTGCTACAGATCGGCGAGTCCACGTGCTAACTACATATGTTACTGTTATGGTGCGCAGGAAGATGCATTTTTCTCCACTTTTTGCGCAGTTTCCGCAAAAAACAGAAAAAATTCTTGTACTTCTCGATTTGTTTTCACTTCCCTACCATTTACTGAGCATAGAATAAGTGGTATCAATGGAAAGCTTGTCTTCTCTTCTTTCATTTGGTACATTGCAAAAGGTGATCCGTGTACATGTACATGTAATGCAGCATGGTGAAGGATGGTGAAATTCGCTGAAATCGTTGGCACGCTGGGGGAAAACCCCAAAAATGACGTTGGCATACAAGGTGTTAAAATTTTACCGTGGTGCGATGTCCGTCGTCGCGCGCCATCTGTTGGCACTGATTTAGTTGTGAACACTGCTGTACTAAAAAATGCGAATAATGAAACTTGGATATAACGAAGTCCCCTGCGATTCGTTATAACGGGGTTCGACTGTATACTTGATGCGTGAAGGTTGGTGTTTCTTCCATTTAATCAAAAAACATTGACCTTAATTTTGGTCTTGTTGGCATTTCAAAACCCTTAAAAAGGCATTGAATTTGCTGCTCGAAAAGCTGCAGGAACCATGAACCTGGGACAAGGCATGCTGACTGCAAGGCCACACTTTTTTTATTCTTCGGTTTATTCTTCGGGCCCGCCAATGTGGCATAATACCATTCCAAAAAATATAATAAAATTGGGAAAATCGGTTTGTTTTATTTCCGCCGAAGTTTAAATGAGGTCTTCTGAGGAAAAACCAAATAACTGGAGTTGTTTTTTTTCCCACCGACCTTGATTTCAGCAGTCACGACAGCTAAAAATAAACAAAACCAACTGGCGTATGTCTATTTCCCGGCAGCGAGGACGGAAAGAAGCAGGAAAGAGGCATTTATAAAGAATTTATTTGGTTTTTTATTTCCTCCGATTTGTCTAGCTTGTCATTCTGAAGCTGAAAATGAAAAAAGAACGAACTGAACCGAAGTTTTTTTAAATTTTTGTTCCGTCCTCCGTACCTGGGCTCAAATTATTTGTGCCCGTAAACCAAAGGATTATAATAACCGTGGCCCAATGATGTGACGAGATTCCGTCATTTAGGCCAAAAGAACAGTGTGTTATACATACTCCTCATAATTGGCCGATCGATACGTCGGAATCGGTGGTCTCCATCTTTCCATTCGAGCAGCCAATGGTTTTCTGCCGAAGCATTCACAAATGTTGGAGGAGGCAAAGTACAGAATATCCCTGCAACGGGACTGATGAGTTGTGCATAATTTTACACATTCCATTGCTGAGCGGGCATGTTGAAATTTGGTGAAATGATTGAAAATGATTTTCATCTTGCGTCTCATTCTGTAGTAAACTGATCCATCTGAAAAAGATTTCAGGTCGGAAAAAAATTAGTAGTCAGTATAAATGCAGGTTGCAGCTTTCCTGCAGGTAGTGCTGCTTGCAGTGTTACTGTAATCCGGGAAAATGATCATGACGCAAAAAGTTGGCGAATTTGTCTCTTTCAGGATTCGTGAAGAGTAAAATCCGCGATTCAGATAAGGATTTATTAAAGCTATGTATAAGAAAAGAAATTTTCGTCAGATTTCAGTTGGCCCCCCGTATTGCAAAAATAATACGGGTGAGAATATTTCCTGTTTTACAGTATATATATTCGATTTCAACAGCTGGAACTGTTTAACCCTAATCATAACCTGTCACCTCCACTTCATTCCAGCCTGAAAAAAAAACATCTTTTCCCGTTTGTTCAGGGCACATTTTTGTTGCCGTCCTGGGTGAGGGGAGGCGTCCAATTGAATTTAATTGCAATGATTTTGGTTGGCAAAATTTCTCGCTGGCCTGCAGTACTAAGGGAAAAACTTTCTCAACACCAATTTCCCGGAATGCCACAACGCGGCCAATGATGTTACAGTGTTTACACCATTTACAACGTCGACCTGTCGGGATAAACTTCACACGGGTTCCGCATTGTCTCTTTGACATAGTGACATGTGCTCATAGTCGCAACCACAGGACATATTCTCAGGGTTTCCGCCAGAAAAAAAAGAGGGTACGGACAAAAAAATTTTTTGAACAAATTTTTTTTGGGTACATGTATTTTTTAAAAGGTTTTAAACGATGTTTGGTGCCATTTTAGGCGTATTTTGAAGCATAAAATCCCCGCGCCGGTCATGCCGTAATTATCCCTCCAAATTGCAAGATCATAGCTCTTTCAGTTTTCCCACAGATCACAAATCGCAATCTTGAATTCAAAGTGAAACAGCCCCTTTAAATTTTGATGGCTTACTTTGATACGGTTCTTTTTCAGGCGAATCACGCCCATGATGTTCATACATCCAGGAGATATTGGTATTGATATTCACATAACGTTACATGTAGTTATGAGCACCCTTCAACATTGCTAAAATCGAAGAACACTTATGCGGTGTGTGCCACCTGGGCAATACGGGCAATGTATCAATGATAAAGGTAGAAGTTCCAATTGTTACTCATGGACGGCACACTACCCATCCTGAGAATCTCAGGTCATTGCGGTCGTACCTCTCCCAAAGTGACACCGCAGTAATATCCTTGTCACGACAATAATACTTTTCAGGTCATTTCTTCACATCTTGGTATTTCGTCTATTGTTTTATTTTTTATTATATTGCTGGAAATATTGATGACAAACAATCTTACCAGGAATGTCAGTCAAATGCCATGTACATGTACGGATGAAATCATTTCAAACAATATAGAGATGTGAGATTGGAAAAATGGCTACGTTAGCATGAATCGTACTACGTGCGGAAGATACGTAATAACGGTGAAAAAGAAGAAACAACTTATCAGTGAGAAATGTTCATTACACGTGTCTAAAGAACACTTCTCCACACCGGTGATGAAGCGCAGCGATATTAACGAAGGTCACGCCAATCATGATGAAGATTTTATAATTGATCTGTTTTAATTACTTTCCTAGACAATGTTTGCATTCGAAAAAAAATTGCTGATTATGAACTTAAAAGCAGTCAGCGGCGAAAATCTAGCGTCGAAGTTTGTAAAAAAAATCACAATATGAGTATTCAATAGTTATTGACCTATGATATGAAATTTTATACTTTGTTCGATGAAATTAAAAGAAAGGAAAAATGCAATTTCTCCACAGGTGGGTATTTTATCATTTTGATTACGTGAACACATCAATAAATATGTAGTTCCATTTAAAAAAAAGATGTAATATTTGTACAGTGATACTCTCGCAACTTGCAGAGGAAAAGATCGATGAGGAAGCAGCAGTTGTATACAAAGAGGAAACTGCGGATTGTTCGTCCCACTGATAATTAATAATCTCCTATTTTAGATTAACGTTCAAATCTTGAAAGTCAATCTACAGAGAGCAGGTGAGAAAGATACGCAGATATTACTGTAATTTAGCATCGAGAAATTATGTTTTGGTGAATTATATCATTCTGTGTGTCTGTGTGTTGAAACGGCCTGATCAACGAGATAACATACTTTTTTTCGCTGAAGTTAAGGCACTTTCATTGCTATGGTTCCTTCCGACATTTTAGATTCCAAAAGCATTTGAATTAGTCTCGGTGAAAGGTAAGGGGAAATGCGACATTTGACTGAAGAAAATACAAGAGATGAGATCGCCGGCGACGAGTACAATCGTAGACAGACATGCAAATACAAATCTGCTTGTTATTTCTGCAGATGAAACTTTCATAAGAACTGTCCAAGAAACTTTCATAATTGTCCAATAATCTTGCCTTGAGGAGAGCTTTGTTTTTACCCATTGCAAATTCCCTGGGGCCAGAATTAACAGGGAAAACACAGCGGAAAACAGGGAAAGTGAAGTTCATCTAAAATCCATCCAAAGCTTTATGGTGTTGGTAATGGTTCTGCTAGAAATCCTTGGGGCCAATGTGTACTGGCTGGTCATATTATACATTACTCCCATCGCGGGTGGTCATCATGGGAGCCGTGTGGCTAAAGCCTTGGACAGAGGATGCAGTTGAGACAGGTGCCGCGGGGTAAAAAGGGTACAGCGTCCAGACTACAGACCACATGGTAGATTGGCTCCCAATCTCATGGGTAGGATTAAAACTGTATTTGGAATTCCTCTTTTCGGAGTTTTCGTCGATGGAGTAAGTAGGCCTACATTGCTATGGGCCTGCAGTGTGGTGAAACATTTAAACAGTTTTGAAATGAAGATAGAGGATTAAGTTTATAGGCCAGAGATAAGTGGCTTTCCCCTTCACCCATCTTCAAGCCAACCCCTTCGGCCATTTCTAATGGTCATAGATCGTCGTACCAGGCTGCGGGGGAAGAGCGTGACGGCCTTTCAGGTCCCAAGATTCAATCAAACTAACCGAATAAATAGACACCTTCCATCATAAATCATTCATATGTCTCTACTTGTATAGGATCGAGCTTGTAGAAATTAAGTTTGAGTCAATTGTCTCCAATCATTTAAAAGATATTGACACAAAAAAGTACCTAGCTTGTTGTATGAAATTATAGCTTTCGACCGAATGAGGCCCATGGGACACGTTAACTCCTTACTCCACTTCAAATGTGATATGGGATAATATGATTTGGGTGAACGTCACCATCGGGTATTAAACCCAAAATGTTTGGAAGCGATAGTTATGAAATACTTCCATCGGCACACGTGAGATCACATAACCCAGGAAAGTATCCCTGTGAAAGTTACCTAAACTTTTGTTTGAATGCAACGACACGTTTTAGAGAAAATAGGATGTTCAAACATGCGAAGTAATATGAAAAAATCATTTCATTGAAGTATCTCATCTTTAGAAAAAAAAACAATACAAAAATGCTAATAGTACATACAGTACATGTACGGCCCGTATTTTAGAACGTTCCTTAACATTAAGGTCCACCTTAAATCTATTGTTCTTGATGGTTTTACAGTAGACTTAAGGTCGACCTTAACGTTAAGGAACGTTCTAAAATACGACCCGTAGTCTTTCATCGCTATCTGCAGCGGTAACCGCTGTGTTCTGGGAGTTGTCAGATTCCTTTTTTTCAGAATGATAACCATAGTGTTACGAGTTCGAATTCCTCTCAGGTTCATTCTTCATGTATATATGGTGGCGACGCTCTTTGAAAATACATAGGGTATCGCGCCTCAGGACACCATATCGCATTTTTCTTACATTAGAAAGTTCTATCGTCAACTGCTGTTGGGATATATGGGATACATGTGGACAATGGTATCGTATACTATGTCAATATAATCCAAACACACCTGTAAAAGGCACCTGTTCTTACCATTATTGAAGGAATTGATTCAGGAATGGAATGGCATAGCTGTTATTAAATGATGACTCAAATATATTTCTCAGATTTAACGTGTTGGAAAGTTTTTCAAAGGTAATTGATTTCAGGCAAATGAAGTCACTTCCCAAACTCCCAATACCCCATTCCCAGGAGTTATTTGGACATTGCCTCCAGGCGGTGTCGTTTGACCTCCAACGGACTCATTGTTGCTTCTTGAGTTGTGTCGAGAATATCATCTGAGAGCAGCCGAGTATGGCAGGTAGATGTTATCGGGCAAATGCTTGAAGGTTGGACTCATCATCTCCTCCCCTGGAACATCCGCCATTACATTCTGATCACCATTAACAAATCGCATATCGTCATTTCGGCAGCGAGAATCTTCAAACAAACTATTCCTCAACTGAAGTTGAGAAGTCTACACAACGAATATGAATATATGTTAAAAAAGTAACCAGCGTAGCATGTCATAGGCTACAACGTGTGCCATGATTATCAAATAAACCCAATTGACGTCGCCCAAAGATTGTTCACAAATTAGAAATCCCGTCGACCGACTAAATTAGAAATCCGATGCATACAAGCAACATGTGTTTTAGAAATGGAGAAAGAATGGGACCTTTCACTACAATGGCTACCACGGCGTTACCGACTACTCTGCACACAGGAAATGGTTGATCTACTCCACCATTATTTTATTATGTCTCTTGGTATAGCTCTTGCTTCTCTTTATGCCATTTAAGAATATCTTTCCTTGTGCGTTCTTTTTGCTCATTAAGACTGCCAATTAGATTACCAACTGAACTGCAGATTCTCTAGGGATANAACAACTCAATTCATGCTGACTGGTTTTGCTGTGTATGTTGGTCTACACCTGCATTCATGAAAGACTGTCTCCAAGGTGGATATTCCCTAAAACCCATTCCAACAGCAACCTGCCTGTTTCTAATGCGGATGTCAGGTCGACCTTGCGATGGCACAGAACAGGCGCAGGCTGACTTTTCCCGATCACTTTGCGTCTGAGGCACGACGGCGTGGAACAAATCAGTCGCCGATCTGGTGTGACATGACTGCAGTTGCGTCTCACTTGCGACGATCGGAATCAGTCGCCGACCAAAAAGATCACGGATCGCAAGAGTTGAACAAGTTGAACTTCTGCGCCACGACGAATCATGATCCCGACGGGAGTAATCCAGTCGCAGTCGACCTGACGTGAGTTGCGACATCGTGCGATTATCCGAAAGTTGGTCGATTTTAGTTGACCAATCAGTGACGAGCATTTTCATACCCTGCCTGGGTGCTGCCATCTTGAAAAAGTCACATGATCACAAGTCACATGATTGCCAGAACTTTGCGATGCTGTAGTCCCAGGTGACCTGAACACAGTTATGATTCCCTCCGCGCAGATGCTGCCTGTTCCACGACGATCATACACATTTTTCGTTTTTGTGACCTGACCGTGCTTGCGACACCTGAATCCGACTGTTCCGTCGTAGCGCAGGTAATCGCAGTGTGACCTGACATCCGTGTAAATATGTAGTACCTGTAGGTGGTCGTTTTTATAGGTGATTATGGGGAAGTTAACGTTCTTACCACAGGTCCTTGTCTTGTCCATCGAGGTTCACGGACAGGCTAGCTTGAAAAAAACAACAGGCGATCATGTGCAAATGTCATGATATGCCTGCTGATTTAGAAAGCTGACTCAGGCAATCTGATCCTAATACACAGGGAAAATGACGTACATCTGGCGGACGTATGGCGTATATACGGCATATGTCCGCCAGTCCTGGTTGCGTATACATGTATATACCATATATAAAAGTAGCTAGATTCAATTCGTATGTACGTCGTCGTATGTACGTGGGATATATGGCGTATGCCCTACGTATGCCATACGTATGGCATATACTTGGCGGACATATTTTTCCATACGTACACCGGACATCCAGAGGATGATCCATTGTACTATACGGCGGATATAAAAGTAGCTTTACGTCCGCCATATGTACGTCATTTTGCCTGTGTAGCACTTTCATGACTCCCAGGCCACTTCAGTATCTTATCTCCATCAATTCAAATATGGCCTATGAACATATGACTGGAGTTAAAGATATTAGTAGTAAGTGGTTACACTACAAACGTGGGCCCTGTGCTTGCCCCAAGGATTTTGCGGTTACGCCTATAAATCGCCGAGTCAGAGTCTAAATAAACCCATGTCTGAAGTCCCCGTGCTAATATTAGCCCCATCAAGCTCGAAGGGGCTATTTTAGACACCGGCTATTAAAGCCGCATGTGCTGTAGTTCCGAGCACCCCGACAGACGGCGATGCAAATCGATGGGTCATGCGCATGCATTACATGTGTAGGCTATTTCACGCCTCCAGTGCCCACTTGATTACGGAGAGTTGCCTGCACACAGTGCCCCTATCGCCTGGTTACAGAACTTACCTGTATTACCAATCGCATTTTATGTAGTGTTAAAGTGCTTTTCACAATGTCCAGTCATTTTTGCACTTATTTTACCTTGCAATGGAACCTAACCACAAACAACAAATGGGCCAATTATGTGCGCATGATTGCATGATTATCTTGAATCAGAGTATAGACCAGAACAAGGTTCTATGAGAATCGGTCAATCGTGAATTGACATGCACACGTATGATTGCCCAATTTGTGGTTTGTGGTTGGTTCCATTTTTGCAAGGTAAAATGAGTGCAAAAATGACTGGACATTCTGAAAAGCACTTTATCACTCGCCATGTCGACGACATGTTTTTTCTGGTTCGGAAAAAAACGTGTCTCAAAAAGTACAGGGATTTTAGATAGGTGTAAACAGGGCTATTGTTCTTACCTTTTGGTATTCTTCCATTAACCTGCCAAAATCCCACGAGTACAAAACATGGCACAAATGATCTAATTTCCATTTTGTGACTGTGTCAGTTCTGATGAGGTCGAGAAAAATATAGGTTAACTTTATGAGAGAAAAAAATTGAAATATGTTGAGGGTTCACATTTAGGGGCGATGTGGGCGACGTAGGCGAAAATTTCACCGAAAATCGCCCAAAATAACTCCCAGGGAGACATAAAAGTCGCCTTTAAAAAAAAATTTTTATCGGGGTATATGATCCCCTCTGAAGCATTTTCTGCACCCCAAAATGCCCAAATCTGCTCCTAAATGCCCTAAATTATCATCAAGTGTTAATTTCTTGCAAAGAGGCTGAAATCAAACAACTTTGTTAGATATGTCGTCCACATACTTCATGTGAAGTCTCCCTCTTGAGAGTGAAGTCTCCCAAAATTTTGAGGAGGGAGACATTATTTCTCCCTAATTTTAGACCCAAGTGAGAGCCCTGTATGTTTTGCACACGGCTAGGAAAATCGGCCGATAATGTATTTGAGTATTTGAGGAAAGTGTGTCGTGTATCTTGTAATATCATGCATCCGGCTGCATAGCCCTAGCACAAATCCGACATTGTCTCTCTTTGATGATTTCACACAATGACAACCATTCTTTGTTTTGGTTCCTGAAGATGATTTTAAGCTCCAGTTGGGGGTCAAAGGGCCACTGCCCAGCCAGTTCTGAACAATTAAAAATGAGGTGGTCAATTGTCTCCTCAGCTGCTCCACACAGAAAGCAGGTAGCATCCTCCACCAGATTGAATCTATTCATCGTATCCATGACGTAGGCCCAGGCCGATGACATTGTGACGTTGCGCGTTTTGCACCAGCTTTCTTCAGCAAAGCAATGAATGAGGAACCCGCCCTGCGGTTTATCCCGCCAGGTCGGCGCTGCGAGCGATTGTACCGAAACAACGTCATTGACGTTGTTTTAGGTGTTGACGTTGCGTCATGAAAAAATTTCCTGTACATTTTTCTACAGGAAAAATTAGACAAATGACGTTGTCCTTATCGCCATCGTATCTCTTAATTTTAAGAAAAAAAGGAATGAGATTAAAAGAAACTGTCATCTGCTACACGATGATGTAAGTTTTACTGCCATGCGACCAACACAAATGGTTTATTTTCACGCCAGAAATAAATGGAAATAACGTTAGAAAAAAGAGATTTCGGTCACATCGCTCGCAGTGCCACGTTGTGACGTTAGTGTGCGGGTTCCCCATTTTGCCCACCACCTTTGCGTCATTACGGCGACGTCAGCAATGGCGGACACTGTCGGAGTTAACGTCATGGATGCGATGAATACACAGGAAGCTTTGTGTGAGGCTCTCTGCTGAAAGCTTCCTGGTAAACTCCAGGAGCAGCCCGTTCAATGTGTGACTTGATCTCCAGTCCAGTTAAAATGTGAGTACAAAGTGGTAATTTGACTGAAAATCAACCTCACGGACTCTTCAAAATGGGCTGATGCTAGCATTACTGTGCTTACAAAGGGTATTGATATCATGACGTTTTTTTTGCTCTACTTTTCGCTGGCAGAAATTCGCCCAGGCTGGACAATGCTATGACACTTCAAACATTTGCCGAGTAAACACTTACAGAAGAGCCATCTGGAGCCATTAGTTTTCGCTGGATAGCCCCATTCCGATGCTCATACTGAACAGAACTGAATGTCTTAGTTTTATAGATGCCCAAAGTGAGATCTATAAAACTAAGACCTTCTGAATGTCTTAGTTATTTATAGTTTTTCTGAATGTCTTAGTTTTATAGACACCCAAAGTGAGATCTATAAAACTAAGACCTAAGACCTAAGACTCTATAAAACTAAGCTCTTCTGAATGTCTTAGTTTTATAGTTTTTCTGAATGTCTTAGTTTTATAGACGCCCAAAGTGAGATCTATAAAACTAAGACCTAAGACTCTATAAAACTAAGACCTATAAGGCTCTGATGTCTTAGTTTTATAGGTCTTAGTTTTATAGAGTCTTAGGTCTTAGGTCTTAGTTTTATAGACACCCCACGTAAGTCACTCGTAACTTACGCAACAACTCACTAGCTATGTTACGCGTAACTTACGAGGTGAGTTACGCGGTGAGTTATGCGAATTTCGCTAGCTACGCAGTGATTAACGAGGCGAGTCACGTGATTTTGGCGAGTTACGCGGTGAGTTACGCGAAACCAAAGCTGTGAGTTATGCATAAGTTACGCGTAACTTATGAGTAACATACGCGAAGCCGTAGGGATATCAATTGTGACCTGTACTGTATGTTTTGCACACGGCTAGGAAAACCCGGCCGATAATGTATTTGGGTATTTCAGGAAAGTGTGTCGTGTATCTTGTAATATCATGCATCCGGCTGCATAGCCCTAGCACAAATCCGACATTGTCTCTCTTTGATGATTTCACACAATGACAACCATTCGTTGTTTTGGTTCCTGAAGATGATTTTAAGCTCCAGTTGGGGATCAAAGGTCCGCTGCCCAGCCAGTTCTGAACAATTAAAAATGAGGTGGTCAATTGTCTCCTCAGCTGCTCCACACAGAAAGCAGGTAGCATCCTCCACCAGACTGAATCTATACACAGGAAGCTTTGTGTGAGGCTCTCTGCTGAAAGCTTCCTGGTAAACTACAGGGCCCGTATTCATAAAGGTGGAATAAGCTTATCCCAGGAAAACTTAAGGTTATAACGTTAGGTTATACCTGGAATAAACTTATTCCACTTTTATGCATACAGGCCCTGGGGCAGCCCGTTCAATGTGTGACTTGATCAGTCCAGTTAAAATGCGAGTACAAAGTGGTAACTTGACTGAAAATCAACCTCACAGGCTCTTCAAAATGGGCTGATGCTAGCATTACTGTCCTTCCAAAGGGTACAGTCGAACCTCGTTACAACATACCTCCAGGGACATAACGAATCTGTACGTTAACGGTAGTTCGCTGTAACCATTTCCAATAAAATGGCCGCCAACTACGATGTAAATGTAGACACTCCCTTTCAAAAGTGAGTGACAGTTTCAGCCCTCACGGAGCAAGATTTCCTTCCGTTTACCAGACATGTTTTCTGAGCACGTGCAGGACCACGCCGCATCTACGGGAGTTACACCAGCTATTCACAGGGAGTACTACAATGTATTGAGGCATTGCTAAGCAACGGAAGGGAATCCCGCACTGTACATTGTTCATAAGCAAGGCCGCCGCGGCAATTAACTTCTCGCTGTTTGTTGTAACGAAGGTCTTTTCACTATTTTGGTGGGAAAAATCTGGTCGTTATAATGAAGTTATACGTTATACATGTAGGTGTTCATTGTAAGCAAAATCAGCAAATGGAAAATGAATTACGGGAAATCGGGACTTTGAAATGTGAACGTTATATGGGTGAAAACGTTGTAAACACTGGGGTACGTTGAAACGAGGTTCGACTGTATTGATATTGAGGGAATCCTAAGAGTTGAGGAGCATGCCAATAGTGTATAGAACCTCGGTAATGGTCCACCACACGGGACTGGAGGAAGTGATCCTGTGACATAGGTGAGGTGGTCCTGTTACCGAAATTGTCAGATCAAATGTGAAACATATGAGAATGTCTTCCTGCCAAAACTCAACACTGTTTGAATAGGGAGCACCGGTCACGCAGACCACGCGAGAATATACGCGTGGGTTTGAACTGATAGTACACATATGCCACATTATTCATGACGATTCAAGGTGTGATTGGCCGTGCTTGGTGAACCGTATCTCGCGCACAATGAGCCTCTATAGGTGTCACGTCTGCTCTATAAGTGATCACGTGGCTACTTGGTGCTCCCCCCTTATCTCATCTCACATGCCATGAAATAAGAAGGACTGGTGTTTGGTGTTACAACCAGTAGGTCTATAGTGACTGGTGAGATACATGTAGGCCTAAGGGGAACTTCTGTCGTGTCCGATCCAGCTACAGTACATTGCACCATTGACCTCCCTTCTGTGCGCGCACCACCCGCGTACCACATACACAGTGTCATTCACATACCATCCTCGTATCTTCCGAGGACGTTGCGCGGCGTCATGGAAGGCATGCAGTGAAGACGTAACGTCATTCACCCGACGTCACGCAACAGAGACGCGTGACGTACCCGTACCATACGTGATGAATGGAAGGATACCTTCCGTGCCACGTCCGAGGAAGGTACGCGGACAAAGGGAGGTCAATTGTGCAATGTACTGTAGATCATCATNTGGGTTGATATTTGGTGGAGGGATGTATCATGGGCCAACGGTGTGTCGCGTCAAAGAATCGACCAAATCTGATTTTCCACTTTGCCACTAGGTGGCCAAAAAGCCGAATCACATAAACTGTGATTCATACTGAACGGAATCTTCAAAATACATGCCCGTCGGACTTGCACCCGGGGCGACGGGGGACGTTCAATGCTGTGCTTGTCTTTAACATTTGATTCATTTGACATTGTTTAATGTCAGGCCGTTTGCACTAATGTTGTTGAACTAAAAGAATTGTGCCCCTGAAGCATCCCATTAAAATATTCTGCTCAGGGCATTTAGGCTTCCTTATGAGTATGCAATCAGGATGAGAATTATGCCATATTGAAGCTTTATTTAAGACTTGGCACGATTGTCAATCAATCAGCACCTAAAGGCGCAGCTCCACTTGACAGTTTTCACGTGGAAGTTGGCTCACAAAGGGCAATTCACTATTTTTGTGTCCTGTCGGCTTACGCTGGGACCAATGACACAAACAACTGCTCGCAGTTGAGTTGCCCATTGAGAGCCAACTTCTGCGAAAAAACTGTCAAGTGGAGCAGCGCCTTAAAGCGAATTGATAGCGGATTTTTTTAAACATTTGGCTGGTGTTTGTAAACACAAAATTCAGCCAATCAGAATGCACGAAAATTTCTTTGTTGACATTCTGGAGAAGTTTGTTTACATTTTTTCCCGAAAATTCGTCCCCTTTCAAATTCTATTTCTAAATCAAATTTTTTCGATGTTGATTCGCTTTAAGGATGTGGATTTTATTCAACAGGGACTTTTGGCAAGGCTCCGTATCATCGGTGCGTGTCACGTATGACGTATCGAGATAATGCATTTTCTATTTAATTCATATGTCATACGTGATACAGATCGATGATACAGAGCTTTTAAGTCCCTATTGTTGGAGTCGCTCCTTATCTATTGTGAGAGTTTCAAGGTGGCCTACCTTACTCACATTGGACCATTAGACGTCTTCCAGCTGACTGGAGGCACTCCTGGATAGGAGATCTTCTCTCAATGGTTCCTGTAAAAATTCGACTCTATCGTTCTTCAGTGCCGCTCACAGGTGGTGCTCGTGGGCTGGCGAAGGTCTAAAGCCTTGCGTACATCGACGTTGCGACTGGAAGCAACTATTGGCAATGATGGACGACTGGCTGGAAACAGCAACAACTGATCAGTTGCTCAAACAGGCCGATGTACGCGCACCGGCAACGCTATTGCCGACCGTTGCCGCTAGTTCCAGCCAATTGCTCATGTTCTACTTGTTGCCGACCATTGCTTCTAGTTCTCTTCAGTCGCTTTCGATGTATGCACTCTGGCAATGAATTTCCTTTGTTTGTGGCGCACACCTGGTCATGTGATGGAATCGTGACCCACAAAATGACTTCCAAGTTGTCCACTCGGAAGACATTGACAATTTCTGTGTAGCATTCAGTTCAGTTGCCTGTTCGATGTGCGCACTCCAGATTGAAGACTGGATTGTGCCACTTGTTGCCGAAATGACTTGTCGTAACCGATGTGCGTGGAATGCGTACATCGATAGCGACTGTTGCGTTCATTTGCTTCAAGTCGCAAGGTCGATGTACGCTAGGCTTTACTCTACTATCCACTATTAACAGAGCGCGAACTCTTAGTGCAAGCTTTCTCTGATCCAGTTCCTCATGTATTTGCACTAAAATTTACGAATAAGTCAATAGAGGGTTAACAAGTGGGGTTATTCTTGTAATATGACATCTTGCAAATGTAATAAGACTTTACTGCGTCTAAAGCTGCGCATGGAATTACCCGAGTGTGTCCTTTAGTTCTATTTAATTAAGCATTTGTGGCCACGATAGTATATGCCCTGGTAAAGAAGTAGAGGACTACCTCGATGTGAACTTTGACATTCCATCATGTACATGTATATTCATTCATAAAAGCAGTAATTGGCAGGAAAATCTCTTGCCAAAGCAGCCATCTTGAAAAGTGGACTTTGGCCCATGTCATATGATCTGTTCTGATGTGAAGTGCATTTAGATAACTTCTATGCATACAGTACGTTGCACAATTGACCTCCCTTATACGCGTACCTTCCTCGGACGTGGCGCGGAAGGTATCCTTCAGTTCATCGTGTATGGTACGGGTACATCACACGTCTCTGTTGCGTGACGTCGGGTGAATGACGTTACGTCTTCACTGCATGCCTTCCATGACGCCGTGCCATGTCCTCGGAAGACACGAGGATGGTACGTGAATGGCGCTGCATGTGGTACGCGGGTGGTGCGCGGCACGGAAGGGTGGTCAATTGTGCAACGTACTGTATGCCAAATTTTGGCTCAATTCAGCTTCAAATATGGCTGCTTGTGAGCCATTTTGAAAAACGAGTTTTGTCAATATCTTATCAGACAATATGTATGTGTTTGCTAAAATTTTGACCATGATAGATCATTTGACCCTTGAACATTTTGACATTACCATGAATGTCATTCATTCTTCTGGTACATTTTCACCCAGGTGAGTACATGATCCCTGGACCATTTCATAAAAAGTAATATTATAGATAAAATCAATGGGATAATTCAGAACAATTACATTGTTTATGCTCAAGGACACAGGTACCTGGCTTTTATGAATTAAACACTACACATGATATTGGAAATAACTTTTGAGATACCGGTAATGTAATAGCATAATCTTTAGAATGGAAGCAATACAGCTAGGTGTTGTTGTGTAGTAATGTGCTGTTACTGGTGAATTTTAACTGAATGAGCGTGTATCACACATGCCCGAACCACCTCTTAATGGTTCGGGTGTGTGTGCATATGAGAACTTGAGTGGAATGTACAGTACCTCATTCTATGCCAACCCACTGTTATCGACGCTACAATAATTTAATCCATATAAGCCTAGGCCTACTCAATAGGCCTACTCATATCTCAAAGCTGCCCTAGGCCTAAACCAACACTGACTGGTTCTGATTCCTCTGGGTGTACAGGTACCCTACGGTAAAAACTACATGTATCTCTGGACCGAAATTTAGCGCTGCCAGTTTTACACTCTGGCCTGTAGTGGGCGCTTTGTGAAAACCTTTTGGCTGTATCTCCTGAACGCTGATAGCTTGAGCCACGTAAATTTTATGGTGGGTTCCTCTGATGGGACAATATCAGGTAAATCCCGGATTTTTGAGTTGACCTACTTTTCAAGGTCACAGAGGTCAGGACGGGATTGAACTTCAAATATGGCTGCCAGTCAGTCATCTTGAAAAATGTACTTAGATCCATATCTCATGAACAGTAGTTAGTAGAATGTTTTAAGTTGGGCATGAATCTGTCCAGTTTCATTAAATTTCATGGTTAACCTCGGAGAGACCAATGGGGAACAACGGTGAAGCAGACCACGCGAGAATATACGTGTGCATTTGAACTTATAGTACACAGATGCCACCTATTATTCATGACGATTCAAGGTGTGATTGGCCGTGCTTGGTGAACCGCATCTCTCGAACAATGAGCCTCTGTAGGTGTCGCCTCTGCTCTATAAGTCATCATGTGACCAAATGGTGCTCCCCATTCTGTCCATGTGGTGGCTTAGCCTATCTCAACGAAGTGATGAAAGCCATGCAGTCGACAACTTAGACTGGTCCCCTGTCGTACCGCTCCGTTCCTCCACTACTACGACAGGCCGCGTCCGCCATGTTTGCCTGAATTCTGACACACGTATGCAAATGAGCAATAAAGACTCGTAACGTTGCGGGAGTCTCTAAAAATAGATGATGACTCATGGCGCGACCGTTGATGACGTTTGGCTGACCAATCACATGCCGAGTTGGCGTTCAAGATGCCTGTCGTAGTAGTGAAGCGAACTACGACAGGGGACCAGTCTATCGACAACTACTATGTTGAATGAATGGCATCATACCCATCCGATCAATTACTTAAACTGGGAACCATGCCCTTCACTTCCCTGAAAGGGGTCAAGCCCATGCAGTGATACATGGCATACAATCTATTTGGAAGACACAGTCACGCAACTACAGCTGTGAGTGTAGCCAGGATACCCAAGCGTGATGCTTGCTGGGGCATCGCGTTTAAACAAGTTGGCTGCATGAGTGTAATGCCGCTGCGCAATGATGCATCAACTGTATTGCGCTGGCGATAGGTATGGTGCGAGTGTCATGCTAATGAATGAGAATGTTGACCACACCTTCTTTAAGGGGTTTACAGGTCGACATTGCGTCCTTGAAGCAACCCGACGGATCTGTCGCAGATCAAAAAACCACTACGTGCAGGTCGACATTTCAGCGATTGAGAGGAACTCTGAGCAATTGGCAGTTACCTTGAACAGCACGCCATGTCGACAGTGTGTCTTCCATGCCCTCGGTCCATTCCACTGCCGCCTAATAAAAATTAGTGACTAAAGCTGTGTTTACCAGACATCCGGAATGCGGTATAGAGATGCGGAATCCCCGGCGGAACGATCTGTTGTATACGAAAATGCATTGCATTTTCCGCTTCCGCATTCCGCAATCCGCATTCCGCGTGTCAGCTAAACATAGCTTAAGACTATGGCAATTTGACTAATTGAAAATGCCTATTGACTAATCATTTGACTAATAAGTTTCAGAAGCCAGCTCTCGCCCTGAACTCTGTCCCAATTAAAACAGGTCTGTTCGAACTCCATTCTTGAAGTATACTGCGTTTATCGAGTACCACCGTCCCATCCCTCGCGCAAGCATCCTCCAAAAGGCAGGTATACGCGGTGTATCGAGTACGGCATCCCAGCATGCAATGCACACAAAATTAAAACCTCCCGTCAGAGATTTAAAAGTCTGCCAATTTCACTTCTTAACACCAAAGATGGTATTACTAAGTGTTTAATCCATGTTTCATCAGTGTTTATGTGTATAAAGCGTTCTGGAAGCCAAGAATACGCCGAAAAAATCGAATTTTTCGAAGTTGAATTTCACGAAATTGGCATGGTGAACCTGATCTTTTGCATGGTGGAATTATGGGATAGGGACTCATTGCGCATGTGTAAACATTTCGTCACCTTCTGATTAGCCAATCAGTCTGCTCGTAACAAAACGTTCAAGGGGTCCGAATACTCGGAAAGGCAGGTATGGCGTCAGCTACTGCGCATGTACATACTCAATAACGTGAGTACAGATGTCGCCACGTGTCTGTGCTGATTAAACCTGATTAAACATCCACTCGGGCAGGCCTCAGAATCTCTGATGCCGCTATATTCATTACCCGTGCCTCTCTCCTCACGACCATCATCCTTTCTTTGACCATTTCGCTCTGGTCATCATTTTCTTCCATCTCATGTTAGTCAGATGATCTCACGTACTGTCTGCTAGAAACCTTAAGAATGTATCGTCATAGCAACTCGCTCTGTCAACTGCTTCATAGCATGGCTTATACATCGCATATATCATTCTCTTCGACTGAGCAGTCACCCAGCAACCAGCCTTTGTGGAGAGCTTCACTTGTAATTAAAATGCTTTCCTCATTTTGGAACTGCATCATCTAGTATTGAATGGCTCTCTTCAGTGGTTGGGGAGGCTTCCATGTATGACTGACTCAGCATCATACAATGGGCATACTTCTTTGGCTTAAAGCCATACTGTATTGAATTTAGAAAGTCCTTATGTCCTCCGACGTTAGTGTGGTGTAAAATGTATTGTGCTCTATCTGAATACATGGGAGCTCAACCTGCAGTTTTTTCGATGTTTGCTGAAAACTAGGCTTTGATTCTTTGAAGTACGTATCATGCAAGCATTTGTAAGGGACAGGACGTTCACGAGGCTATGAGACCTCTACCTGCACTCTCCTAACACTTTGAAAATAGCGTAAAATCCAATACAGTGGACTTTAATAGCTGCGTATAATTTTGTTTATATTTATAGTGAGCTGGCCTAGGCATTCTCACAACTAAAATTATCACACTTTTAGCATTGTTCAGTCTTGTCCTCAAGGCTGTTGTTCTCAACAGGGGAACAATAGCCTTGAGGAATTCCTTTACGTTCAGGAGCATTCTAAAATACGGGCCTATGCGTCAGTAAAAAATGGCCACTATCATTTTCATCACTTGAGAACTTCGACGCACTGTGAAACCGTTGCTAACCCTTCATTAAGCCGCCCATACACGTTCAATATTATTGCACAATATGAGGACCAAAATGGGCGATATTATTGTCAATCTTTCTTCCACCCATCATGCCAGAAGCACATATCCCTATTTTGGGCCCCATATTGTGCAATAATATTGATCGTGTATGGCCGGCTTTAGATAAGGTACCATACTTCAACTCATTCTTTTATATGTAGCAACAGTTTCCATGCCTAATTGATAACAAAGATCATTGAAATACGTACATTCAAACAGTCTTGCAAGTATTCCCAATCAGTGTGTACACTCGCGAGCACTGGGGCTATACGGTATACATCGATTGTGTGTGTATATGGATGAACTAGGTCACCGTACCAATATTATTGGTACAGTACGTTGCACAATTGACCTATGTTTATCCGCGTACGCGGAAGGTACGCTTCAGTTCATTGCGTATGGTACGGGTGCGTCACGCGTGTCTTCTGCGTGACGTCCGTGCACCACGGGCGAATAACATTACGTCTTCACTGCATGCCTTCCATGGCGTACTAACGTCCGCGGAAGATACGAGGACGGTACGCGCAAGACGCTGCATGTGGTACATGGATGGTGCGCGGCGTGGAAGGGAGGTCAATTGTGCAACGTACTGTTTGGTGACCTACTTTATCCATACACACACGAAATAGCATGCCGCTTGATGAAAGCCTGGTTCCTCTGNGCAATATTGTGTGATGTTGAGAGAGGAACAATTTCCTGTGGACATAGGTGCCATTAATTGTGTTGAAATCAATGGGGCGTTACATTTTCTATACAAATGAAAACTAAATCTATTCTTTTGCACCAGATTTGACTTGACTCTAAGCTTGTTATTTCGCACTCCAACATTATTGGTTAATTCAAACAACTTCGTCCGCCTAGGACCTTCCTCACCAATGCACGTGATCCTCACACTCAAACAGTATTGGTCTATTCAAACCAGCTAATTTGCATAGACGTTGGAGTGGGAATAAAATGAATTTCTCCTCTGACAGAATAGCTTCGGTCTTGTATGTACTTTAAACCTGTTGAAAGTCTGCACTTTTATTGTACCAAGAACGTGTCATCGGTCTCCAGAAGAGTCAACCCCAGCAGGAGAACCCGTAAGCAACCTGAATTGTTTGCAACGTGCGTGATGATACGTATCATCAAGTTAGAGCAATGTCGATTTAGTAACGGTGTGGCCAGATTTCTCATCCACAATGATCCTTAGTAGCAAAACCATTCGCAGCACTGCATGCATCGTGAGACTGGGTACCAATCTATCACAATCAGGGAAACCCCCCAACAGGCGAAACTGGAAATAAACAACAAGAAAAATGGATTAGAGAAGAAACAATTTGCAATAACTGTGAGGTCCCTTTTTTTCGGCAATACTCTGTATTCCCCTTTTTAATCTCAGAGGATACGGAGTCTGAGGGAAACCGATGTGACTGATGACGTTCCTTTAAACTAAAGAATGATACAGTGACCCGGGAAACAATAAACCATTGCAGGTACTAATGTTTTCCCGTTGTCTCGATGATGAAGGGCTGCAGGTTAGAACATTTATCGCTCGGCAGCAAAGACTATACTATTATGTGATTTGTAACATGCACTCTTGGTTAGCAAACTGCTGAGGGCTAACCGACCACTTAACTGGTGAGAGCGAAAAGACTTAAGCGTGAACGACCGAAACTGCCCACCAAACACAGTGTTCTCACTGTGTCGTCACCATTTTCCCAGATGACCCCAGTTTGATTTCCTGGCAATACATGTACTTCAATTCCCCGGGGGATGGGATCAATAGTGGCGAGCCCAGCAAATTGAACTTAGACTGTACCCCGAGATGTGTTTTTGTGGATTTTTTTCCACCAGACAGCCCCCACCCTTTAAATAGGGCCCTGCGGTCAAGTAGTGAGAAGATGATACCCATTGAGGATGCATTACTCGTCCAACCAGACGACGTGCAAATGCAAATATGCGACTTTGAGATTCCTGGCATTTCCACAGCAACAAGAAAGATCTAGCCGCTAGCGAAACTCATCTATACGCCAACATACAAACAGGTTATCTTGGCCATCATCAAGTTAACCACTGTTACGACGACTTACAGTGTACTGATAAAGAATCTGATGTTTGGTTATATATTGGAGAGATTACTTTTAAATCAAATAAAAGCAATACCATTGACAACAGCGGAAACCAACTTTGGAGAGCTATCGGGCTTGATAGAATCATCCCATATTCTAACTATTGGAAAATGAAAAAGACATCTAATGCGATGACTATAAATTTGCTTTTAGTTTCGATTCTTCTCTGCATTGCCGTTATCTCATTACTAATTTCCAATTCTGTGCGATAGCTACTGTATCTGCTTAACCTGACAATTCTGTTCCGTAAAAGTCAATTAATACATTCAGTATAGCACAGCGAAACACAAAACATTTCAACTTCTACCAGATTCAAACATCTTGCATTTTAAGAGAAGGATTTGGTAGACAAACGACTTTAAAAGCCGCAAATGTTATTACGTATCTCAACGTTTGTGAACTAAATTTATACCATCTGCTTAAGGCTTCATTAAATGAAACTGAGTGTGAATCCAGTACTTGCATTTGCAATGACATTTGGTTGGGAAGGAAACCAGTCGTTATGGTTTCGCGAAGCCCAAATATTTCTTTATCTTTATCCATGAAAGTGAAATCAAAGAAATGTTCGTCGAAATGGACTGAAAACGAGGGAACGCCCACGCTCTGAACTCTGTATCAGAAAATGTACAAGATCCAATCCATGTTCAAATTCATGTTTCCTCAAGTGCCTACCATTCATATGCCTTTGGAATACCAAATTTTGGAAGGTGTCCTTACGTTTTGGCGAAGGCAGACCCTCCTACTAACTTGTCAATGATAAATTTAGCAAACCTATGAATAA
>NMRB01003492.1:47335-60915 GCA_002633025.1 Notospermus geniculatus | reverse complement strand
GTTACGTCTGCCGTCCCTGTGTAAAAAACATGTGTGCATGGAGTACAAAAAAGCAGTGGCAGGGAGAAAACGTGGAATTCCACGGAAATCCGGTAGACCCTGCATTCCACAATAGTCCATGAGCCAGCCCGATTTTGAGTACCAATTCGCTGAACAGATCCAACATGGATTTTTGGTCAGTCTGATGTCTGAGGTGTCTGAAATCACGTGATGGACATTTCAATTCAGTAGCTTTATACCCCTAATGAGGAACCTGCAGAACTACGCCACGACGTGGCGCTGTGTAAGACACGGAAGTCCTATTTTTTAACAGTATTTCCATTTACATGTACTTCTTACCCCAAAATAAACCACTCTCTTTGGTTCAATTTTGATTAAATTACACTGTCCTGGTCATGTAACTCAAAGTTCTCCATATTATCACTGCTTTGTTTCGTCAGAAATACCACAGAATGCCAATACTGACAACGTCTTTTGGGGAAATTTCCACGAAAAATTGTGGAGAAAAATGTACACATGCTTTGACGACGTGACGTCAACAGCGAGAAAAGTGACGTCAGTACGTCATTCGGATCTTATACTTGCTGCGCCATCTGCAGTCATGCGGGTTCCCCATTAAGATTCTTAAAATCGTTCATTGGAATTCCATTGCAATACTTATACAGAATTGTGTTACAAATTCAAGTGTCCATGTACAGCTAACTTTTTTTCTCGCCGGTTTTAATGTATTACCAATTGATAGAAATATGGCCCCTCTCATTCAGATAGCTATATGTATGTTATCATAGGTGGGCTTTCTTTTTGGCGGATTGCCAAATTCATGAAAAGGTCAAGGTCATTTACAAAGGTCAAGGTTTTATCCAATTTTCAGCCTCCATCTTAGTGATACTGGGAGACGTAATGATTTTTACAAATAAGTCGTACTGGGATGCCGCAGAACAGAATAACAAAATAACCCAATCGGCTTGTTGTGGTGTTCATTACTTTGGCCCGCAGGGGGTGACCACTCGGCCAAGTATCTATTCCCATGATATGGCTTTCCCTGCCGCAAGGGCGTGATCCGTTGGATTCAGACCGAGGTACACTGGTGGACAAAAATATTAGGACACTTTCAAAATTCTAAGTCATTTTCCTTTTTTGCTTTCCTTTTTTCTCTAACCACTATTTATTTTTCTTATTAATCAGGGGCCATATGCATAAGATTTTCCTTATCTTTTGTTTGGAACAATAGTTTAAGGGAAATTTTACACTTAAGATGTTTTATGCATACGGCCCCAGAACATTTTTACCTTGGCAAGTGGGTTATATAATCCCATGAGATTGTCCATGCCAAACGTTACTGACATGGGGTTACTGATAGATGAATAACAAAGACAATCATGATGTGCTTCGTCCATTCTTTTCACCTCCAATAGCTTTAGCCTTTGAATGAGAGAGGCTTGCATGGCACGCATCATAAATTGTCTTTGTTGCCCGTGGATCAGCAACCCGTTGTCTGTAAACTTTTGTATGGACTATCAGAGGGCATTATATAACCCACTTTCCAAGGTAAAAATGTTCTGATTAATAAGAAAAATAACCAGTGGTTAGAGACAAAAGGAAAGCAAAAGAGGAAAATGACTGAGAATTTTGAAAATGTCGTAATATTTTTGTCCACCAGTTAGGAACTTCTTCATTTTAGGGACAAGAGTTGGAGAAGAATTTTATCTCGAGATGAGATCCATTTTTTCCTGTGCGCGAACCCCCAGTGCATACCCCCTCCTCCGCGATTATCCCCGGATGCAGTCCATCAAAACAAATCGTAGTTTTCCCGATGACGGGCAATCCCGCGGGACGTGCATGTGGTCCTGGAAAATTGGAATTATTTAGATGTGAGTCAACACAGTGTATTATTATTAATAGATAAATTCGGAATAAAATTCTCCCGAGGTTTTTATAGCAATGGAACGTACTGTATAAGACGACGAATTGTTAAGTACGTGTAGGAAAATAATGATGGATTTACCTTCTGACGTCAGAGCCACGGCAATGAGTCGCCATGGAAACTTGATGGTAATAGGGAGGTTTAGAAATTAATGAATAAACGTAAACGTTAAGACGACGTTATTTTTGTACCGAAAATGCAATATAAAATCTGGTGAATGTGTAGTGTGAAAAATAACGTTGTCGTAAAGTTTACATTTACCGTTTGATTTCTAAACTTCTCTACTATCTCGAAATAACCGCTAGGCGTTGATCGTGTATGATCAAATAGGCCTGTGCACTTGGCCTCTACTCACTTCTTAATAGGAGGTTTCGCAAATCCGACGAAACATGAAGTACGAAATAAGAAATTCAGCTAATTCATTTCCATGATGTAATGTATTTCTGGAGATGGTTGGTACCACAAATGTCCCTGCTGCCAGTGCGTCTTTTAGCATATCATGTATAGTAAGACCGAGAGTTATGGTGCATCTTGAATTTTTAAATTCCCACTTCGTAGCGACGACGTAGAAACAAAAGATAAATTTCAAAGTGGATGAAAAAAATTTCCTCCCAATTTCAGAAATTGAAAAATTCGTGCACAATGCAAAAAAATTCCCACTTCGTATTTTCCACTTTCATTTCTTAAGCTACGTGCACACAGAGCTAGTGCCTGCGCGATCTTAGCCGCAGCCGTAATCCGCGAAACCTTGCGACAACGCAGTCCTCTAAATCCTTGCGCCGCTGTGTGAACACGAGGACGCAAGAATCTTTGCACGGCCTTGCGTCCGTCCTGTGGCTGGGCGTACACGGCTGCGGCAAATATAAAAAAAAATTGATATTTGCAATTCTGACTGCGCCTCGGGGCGCAAGCACTAACTGCTTGCGGCCTTAGGTGCACACAGAGATTTCTTGGGCCTTGCGTCCTCTCGAAGAGGCTTGCGCCTAAAGCCGTTTTCACACTACGCAGAATTTTGGCCCGGATGAACCGTGCCGTGCTCGACCCGGGCCAGGCCCGCCTCAGAAAGAGCATTTTACCCCATTTACACGACCCGGGTCGAGCACGGTCGAAAACACGTAGTGTACATGTAAAAGGGGCCTTAGATCGCGCAAGCAGTAAGCTCTGTGTGCACATAGCTTTACTCCCTTGTAAACAGTTACGAGGCGACTTCAGTAAAAACTCTACCGTTACGATTTTAAAAGCGTTAAAATTGTGGTTCAACCCTACGAGCTAATCTAAGAAAATTGCCACAACTCTAATAAAACTCGACTTTTAATAACTGGCCTTTGAGCCTTCACCTCTCTTGGCGTCATAACGGCTGGCTAAGCATTAATTGAAAACATTGACTTGAACGTACAAAGACCGAACTCGAATCTAACAATTCTTTCCTTGGCTATTAATCACCCGGAGTCTTCATTGTTATGGTTAATTGACAGTTTGTGACACGTACGGGTTCCTTCTTAATAGATTCGATCAATTAGCAAAGAATTCTCACTCCGAGACGGCAATCAATCAATTTATAGTATTTTACGATTTCCCAATAATATGGAAAAACTTCATTTCGCGTTCACTCGATGACTCGTGCATAAATATCCAGTGAAGAGTTAATCTCGACATAACCGTCAATGTTCCCGATATCACTGATTTGCAATCCGATTATATTTTTTTTACATTTCTGTAACTTGTATGCCCCACGTGACCACAAACAGTAGCACGATTACAGGAGTAGCCGGCGTGATAGAACATAAGCCGTGGTTACACTACATAAAATCCCTGGGTTTNCATAAAGGAATCAACCATAAAGGTTTAACTGCGAACGATGAGCTTACTGAGGGATACACTTCCTGTGTTGCCACCAGATGTCTCTCACTGCCTGAATTTTGGCTTTACGTAATAGGCACGGGCTTCAACTTTTTTTGTGGTGAAGAGGCACATGAACCTGCCAACATGATGCTTTGAATTCCATTTCTGACGATAACTGAGCTATTTTCAGCACAATTAGTGTTCCATGTACAAATGCACGTCAGCCTATTCAAATGTACACCGATGACCCTGAACACACATCGTTCGTGGGGTTCTGATCAATTCAGACCTTTTGTATCATAAGATCAACTAGTCGGAATTCAACAAAATTTGCAGTGAATGTGCAGAAGGGTCTTGCCTATCACATGGAAACGTCAGAATGCAAATCTGTTGGGTTTCAAAGGGATATTGTCCACATTTATAAAATGCTAAATTTGTCAGTTGAACCTTTATGGTTGATTCCTTTATGGTCATACTGTCAAGATAACTAGAGTCTTGGGAGGCCACAGGTTTCGTTGATCACAGTCTGTTACAAAATGTCTTTTTTCTAAATTACAGTAGAACCTCACCTAACGGACACCTCAATACAGTGGACACCTCAAGATTACGGACAGATCTGTCCAGTCCCGAATTTTCCCAAGCCATTTTCAATATAAATTTAACTCAATATTGCGGACACCTCACTATTCAGGACAACGGACAGTTGATTTCTGGAAAATTGGGTCCCATAACCTCACTATTAAGGACAGGAGGTGAAAATTTGAAGCCATTTTCAAACTTTTCATTCACAAAGTGGTCAGTGGCAGGTGATTAAATGACCAAACACGGGGTGCTAATTATGTGCATTGATTGTTTATGATCATACATGCACTAATCACTAATTTAACACAAACACAGGAATGACTGAATTCTTTAGTTTGGTGGGACAACGGCTCTGTTTGGACTCTCTTGTCTCAGTCCGTTGTTCGTGATTCTGCATGGAAAACTAGGCTAATGCTGGGCTGTCAACTTTGGACTCTTTCTTTTCTACATAAATGAGTGTAATGAAAAAGTACTTGTTGAAAAATGGCAAATGTGATGGAAACACAGCTCACTCTCCACTTTGTAATGCATAGCTAACTGTGGTCTTAACAAGCTGCCTGATTCTTGTTTTCAAAGATTGTTCTGTTGAAAATATTTGTGAATTGTAAATTGTTCAAGATATAGTTTTCCAATCAACAATTTACATCAAATGAAATCATGGGGTCCTGATTCGAGTTTACCCTTGCCCTCAAATAAGGTAGAATGAGCCCTCAAGGGAATGAATACCATGGACCTACTACAGAGCCACCTGGTGTCCGTTATTGATGGAGTTTCAATATTGCGGACACCTCACTATTACGGACAGCTGAGCTCAGTCCCAAGGGTGTCCGCAATAGCGAGGTTCTACTGTAATTAAAATTGATTTTTAGCAAAACACTATGGTTCTATACCCAACATGTTGCTACAGATTGAATATGAAATTATAACGGGTTTCTAAGGTGAAAGTCATCGTGTCCTTCTACCAGATTCGAACCCACGGACCCTCGCGTAAGGCATCAATCGCCAGCACTAAGGGGCAGCACGCCTTAAACCACTAGGCCAAATCCCCTGGCCATCTTCAAAAAAAGATGGTTGCTACTGATTGGGTGCAAATACCATTGCTGTAGCTCCAATGGTTTTGAGATATTTAGGAAAACTTGCTGTCCTTTTACTTTCCTACAAGAGTGTACGTGACCCTTATATTGGCCCTTACGTGGCCACGTTTCGCGCCTTTTCTTCATCTGCCCTGAACACTTTAACCCATAGCCCGGGTTTCATAGCCCTGATCTGGAGTGGAGGACTCGATTAACGACTGCCAGTCAATTACTGCGGAAACAAAACCTCCGAGACAAGGCCATGTCAACACCACTTGGAAACCTGACATACGATTCTTCCAACTAATTGCATTCCTCTTGTTTTGTGTGATTAAATTCAAACAGGGTGGCCGAGCTGATGTTAGCTGCACCGCAGTGAAGTGGCCGGGTAATATAACAAGACCGCTCTATGACGTCCGAGCGACGATTTTGCGTTGAAATCTACATGTAGCGCATGACAGAGAGTTAGAGTGCCGTGCAGAGTGTCTACAGCCTGTGGAGCACCAAATTTAAGACCTTTTTAAGACTTTTTAAGACCAAGTATTGGCAAAATTTAAGACCTATTTTCTTCTAAATGAAGCACCAAAACATATCCCTGGGGGAAGTCCGGCAGTGAAGGCAGGGATTCCGCCAGGATTGTCAAGGAGAGGGGGAGAAAAAATATTCAAAACATTTTTTTAAAAATATTTTTTTTTCAAAAAATTTTTTGGTTTTTTTGTTGTTATAATCGGCCTCCAGAGTCATTTTTTAGACTCCAAAATGCAAAATTAGTCTTCCTTCTGCATGAAAATTGCATTTGAAATGTAACAAATTAAAGAAAAACACTATTGAAGTGAAAAGAGTGATATTTGAAAAAGGTTAGTCTGCAAACTTGAGGGGGGATATCCCCTCCTTGAAATTTTTGAGGAGGGGATCATCCCCCCTCTCCCCCCCCCCTCTGGCGGAAACACTGTTCGGAAGACTTATTTTCATCTTTTCCCAGTGAACCAATGTATGTTAATTTGGTACAGGTATGGCCAAAACAACCTACACAAGCATCGGTAGAAAAAAAAATTTCTCCAAAATTGTCTTGAAGTCAAAACTGAGACCTTTTTAAGACCTTCTTACAAAAATTGTCAGATTAAATACTTTTTAAGGCCTTGAAAATGGACGTTCCAAATTTAAGATTTTTCAAGACTTGTAGACATCCGGGCCGTGGCACCTCTAAACTCTCGAGTTTTACGTTATTGCCCATTAGGCCACTGCAATTTTTTTTATTGTTTAGCGAGCCCGCCGCATGTAATTTTCGGTAAATGGGAAAAAAAAATAAAATTGAGTTTTTGAAAAATTTTATTTTCAAATTTCCCGCCGAAGTCGCGTCCGTCAAGTGGAAGGTAGGAAAAAAAATACGATATTTTCAGCCCGTTAGAGGGCGCATGTTACTAAATCAGCCAGTTTGTACAGGCCAATGTACACCTTTTGCAACCAACGAAGCCAGCAAGGTTTCATGAATATGGGCCCTCTACGACATTTTCAGGTGTTAAATGTACAGTCATGGACATTAGTTTATCTACACCTGATACTTCGATTATTTCAAATACGTCTGGGCCAACTTTAACACGGTTTGTTGCATATGAAAGTACATCTTGTTGGTCATATTTCTGCATCAAAATTTTGGAAATTTGGAAATATCGTAATTACGTAATAGTTCGTAAGAAAAAATCCTAAAAATCAAGATTTTTATTATGTAATTTTTTGTGACTTTTGTTGCAGTTTTGATAGAGTGGAACCTTGTAAGGATCATGGACTTTGTTTCATCAAAATCTGTTGAGTGGTTGCTGAGATATTTGAGATTATCAAAATTTCGATAATTTGGGATTTTTCAATTTTTCACAAAATTTTGATATCAGTAGACAGAGCTCACCTAAAAACCAATAAGTATGAAGTTTTGGAACGTTTAGCCGAAACTGGTTAGAAGTTAAGCCTTGTTTTTCAAAATATCAACATTTTGATACTTTGAAAAATACGCAATATTTCTGCCCAGTTACGGCAAAAAAGTCCAAAATTTTGTAAATTCATATTCTGAGGAGGTTAGCTTTATCTAATGGCATCAAAATTTCCTACAAAACACGAAAATCTCAAATTATCAAAATTTTGATAATCTCAAAGATCTCAGCAACCACTCAACATATTTTGATGAAACAAAGCCCAGAATCCTTAGAAGGTTCAACTCTATCAAAACTGCAACAAAAATATTACATAATAAGAAGTTGATTTTAGTGTTTTTTTTCTGATGAGTTATTACATAATTACGATAAAATCACATTTCCAAAATTTTGATGCAGAAATATGACCAACAAGATGTATTTTCATATGGAACAAACCGTGTTAAAATTGGCAAAGTAGTATTTGAAATATTCAAAGTAAAGTGCTTTTCAGAATGTCCAGTCATTTTTGCACTCATTTTACCTTGCAATGGAACCTAACCACAAACCACAAATGGGCCATGATTATCTTGAATCAGAGTATAGACCTGAACAAGGTCCTATTAGAAGTTAGAAGTCGGTCAGCCGTTTATTGCATGCACACGTAACTGACCCATTTGTGGTTTGTGGTTAGGTTCCATTGCAATGTAAAATGAGTGCAAAAACGAATGGGCATTCTGAAAAGCACTTTATCAGGTGTAGATTAACTAATGTACATGACTGTACATCTGCTAGAGTGTTTCCGCCTTGAACCATTTCCAATGACTGTATGACTGAGGCCCCGGGGCGATACTGCGATGTGTTTTATCAACAGAACAAAGAAATGTCAGCACCAGATTTCTACGAACAGACGAAGGTCATCGGTT
The DNA here is from genome assembly GCA_002633025.1 of Notospermus geniculatus. Classification (NCBI taxonomy): domain Eukaryota; kingdom Metazoa; phylum Nemertea; class Pilidiophora; order Heteronemertea; family Lineidae; genus Notospermus; species Notospermus geniculatus. Next base: position 52,664 of record NMRB01003492.1, on the reverse strand, counting down.
GTGTTATTGTCATAAGCACGATCCCATGGCAAACGGGTTATCCAGCTACATAAATTTTTAAAAATAGTGCCAATGACACTGTGCCCGCTTGGCTTGAAGCAGTATTATGTTATGTATCCTATTTACCCTTGATAGTAATTTGACGAAGATCCATCACTTTGCAAGGGAGAAATAACACTTTATGTTTTTCTTGTTTTGGCCCCCTAGTAGCAAATTCAAGCATCAGATTTCACCGAAAATTCGTTTGTGAGTTGTTATAATCTAGAGGTAGATATATGTACGAAGTTTCGAAGCAATGGCTCAAACCAATACAAAAAGCGCCAGCTTCGTAATTTCAGAAGAACTTTGACCCCTGTGACCTTGAAAAGTAGGTCAAATTCAAAACCTCAAGTGTCATCTTATGTATCCTCACTAGATATACCCCTGATAAAAATTTGACAAAGATCCGTCTCTTGGTAAGGGAGAAATAGCACTTTTAGTGATTTTGGTTTTGGCCCCCTAGTGGCAAAGTCAATAATCAGATTTCACCGAAGTTTTGTCTGTAAGTTGCTATAACCTAGAGGTACATGTGTACAAAGTTTCAACACAACAGTTCAAACCATTATCAAAATATAGCCCTTTGAAATATTTCACAAAACACCCCCTGGAGGCCAAAACAGGAATCCAACCGTGCTCAAAATCGAACTCGACCTAGATCTTCGGCCCATATATACACCCACCAAAGATCAAAAAGATTCGTCAAAAAATAAAGGCGCTAGAGCGCTAACAAACCAAAAGTTTACGTACGTACGTACGGATTGACGCACGACAGACCACCACTCAATGACCCCAACCACAGCATAAGCCCTGCTGGGCCTTGCGGCCAAGCGGGCTAAAAAAACTATATTTTTCAATAAATCCGGTTTTATGTCGGCAAGGGAGAATGAAAAAACTGGAAAATAAGAAGTGGGAATTTTTGCACTTTGATGCGAATTTTTCAGTTTCTCAAATTGGGATAGAATTTTTTTCCTTTTTTGAGAAATTTTCTTAAAATGACATCAAATTTTGTCTTTGATAAGACCTGTGTAATACCACCCATGAGTGAAGCCAATTAGATGCCGAATTTTCACTTCTGATGGGGGGAGGGGGTCAAGACAGAAGTGAAAAAAAATTACATTTCTTTGGCTTCAAGGTATTTTTGAGACGGTCCCTTAGCGCGAGGAGAACCACCGAACGACCGAGCATTGCACATTAAACTTGCCTGTTAGCAATAAATTTGACACGTGTCAATCAAACTGATAAGAATTTAATAAGTCCTATCATCGCGAGTTATCACTGGATGGTTTTGTGCCGCGATAGTTATTGAAAAAATAATTACGATCGATATGTATCTTGTTTGATTGCCATTGTACGCCGATTTAGAAATGGCGCCAAGTCAGGATGTCAGTTCAGGATAAGAAGGCTCAAAGTGATTTACATGTAGTTTATGAAATTTTTTTTGATGGTGACAATCCAATATATATGCCAACCTCAAGGAAAACATTCCTTCCTTCCTCTTTCAAATATCAAATACTTGTAGCCTATATCTGACAACGTGACGTTAATCCTACTTTTAACTTAAAACCAAAATTGAAAATATCATATTAGGGAGTTTTAGCAAGCTTACGTTTTACATTTACGATTACAATTTGAAAACGTCAAATTCAAATTCAAATTCAAATTCATTTATTAGTCATTTGCCCTCAGAGGGCATTACATACAATTTGAGTTGATCATTATTTACATATCGAAGACGACAAAAACTACATGTACATGTACAGTCTTGTTCGTATTAATATCAACACCGATTATCTCAAATATCTCATAAACCACCAAACCAATTTAAATGCGGTTTTCTGCATAAAGTCAGAAATCTTGTTGACTACAACTGGGCATCAATGTTTTTGCACAAGATTCGCTTCTTCATTGCGTAATATGTCATTGAAAAAAGGTCCAAAAAACCTTTTTTGTTTCTGGATTTTTCACCAAAATTCCTTGGCTAGAATGAAGTTATGCCAAAATAAAGGTGATTTAGTAAGTTATTGTCAAAATACGTCGTTTAGTTTTTGAGAAATTGACGTTTTTGTAAAGCTATATCAACACCACTTGTGTTCCACTACCAACAACTTATGAGACGGCCCCTACATAATAATGCAAACCATACACCATGCAAGGGTCACTGTATAGGCAGAGATAAATGTTGTGACCTGTACTGGTTATTCATGACACTGTATTGCAAAAAGTAACAGGCATTGAGAAAGAACTTAGTAGCGTTTATCATCTTTGTTTGAAGTTAACCAGTGCATGAATTGGTCACTAAAGCCTCCACACACTTGAAAAATTATTATGTAACACTTTTTGCCACATAGGACTCAGCGCTTTTCTATAGATCTATGGATTTTGTATGCACTGACGGCCTACACAAGGGACATGAAGTATGGTTTGCATTATTATGTAGGGACCGTCTCATAAGTTGTTGGCAGTGGAAGACAAGTGGTGTTGACATAGCTACAAAAACGTCAATTTTTCAAAAAATAAATGGCCGATTTTGACAGTAACTTGCTAAATCACCTTTATTTTGGCATAACTTCATTCTAGCAAAGGAATTTTGGTGAAAAATCCAGAAACAAAAAAGTTTTTTTTAACCTTTTTTCAACGACAGATTACGCAATGAAGAAGTGAATCTTGTGCAAAAACATTGATGCCCAGTTGTAGTCAACAAGATTTCTGACTTAATGCAAAAAAACTCATTTAAATTGGTTTGATTGTTATAAGATATTTGAGATAATCAGTGTTGATATTAATACGAACAGGACTGTACATTAAATTGCTGTTACATTAGGCCAAGTTTACATCGGATGACACGCGACACGAACACGCAGGCGAACAAACGTTTCTTGGGGATGAATCCTTTGTGAAGCCATTGTTCGCCCTCATGCCCGCGTCGCGCGTCATCCGATGTAAACCTGGCCTTTGGCTAAAATGTTGTTGTGGAGAATTAGGTTCGAAGTTTGAAGCAATCATTAACAAACTTACCAAGCATAAAACATATATCGGGACTTTCATTAGTAAGTAACCAGATAAAACGATTTTCTGAATTTAGGTTTTTGACATAAATTTGAAATATCACTCATAATTTTTCCCTTAAAACTGAGTATTTTGTACAAAATGATAAAAGGTGTTTTTCATCCTCAATTAAGTTTACACTGACTGCTAATTCTTTCTTTGAGATCTTTATGTTTATGTCTTCCAACTTCATGTTCTTTCTTGACATAAGGCGTGACGTCATGACGTCGTCAAATCGTTATCGTAATGCGGGTGATCCACTGACTTTACGACGAGTTTACGATCAGTTGGCGACTTGTTCACGGCAGTCGTGAACAAGTCGTCAACTAGTCGCAAACTGATCGTAAAGAAATGACGTGACGTTGAAGCTGATCCACCGAAAAAATACGTACTGCTACAGAGCAAACTTTACGACGAGTTGACGACTAGTTTGCGACCAAATTAAACCTGTTTGATCTCGTCGTAAACTCGTCGCAAACTAACGTTAGTCGTCAACAAATTCAGTCGTGAACGAGTCGCAAACCCGTCGTAAACGAATCGTGAATGCTGATCCAGCACCTGCCACGATTTTTCGTCGTCAACTAGTCGCAAACCCGTCGTGAACAAGTCGCCAACTGATCGTAAAGTCGGTGGATCACCCGCATAATGCGGGTGATCAATGCGGGTGATCCTTGACTTTACGACGAGTTTACGATCACTTGGCGATTAGTTCACGACGGCAGTCGTCAACGAATCGCAAACTCATCGTAAACTAGTCGCAAACTGATCGTAAAGAAATGACGTGACGTTGAAGCTGATCCACCAAACCAAATCAATGTTTGATCTCGACGTAAACTCGTCGCAAACTAGTCGTCTACAGAATTCAGTCGTGAACGAGTCGCAAACTCGTCGTGAACAAATCATGAACACCGATCCACAGGCGAAGATTTTTCGTTGCAAACTCGTCGTGAACAAGTCGCAAACTGGTCGTGAACTGGTCGTAAAGTCAGTGGATCACCCGCATTAATGTAAAACGTAATGCCACCCTGACACTTGCACGATTTTTGTCCCGCAATGCCGCGCAGTGCGTCGTGGCAAGGCGTGCCATTTCGTTGAAGCCATGTTTGCGCCCTGTTACGCACTGTCTACGCACTTGTTTACGCATAGGTTAAGTGTTGTTCGCGCATTTTTCACGACTACCCTGCCGTATTGTCCCGCAATGTCCTGCAGTGTCACGCACGACACGCATTAGTTTCCGCTGTCTTCCCACATCGCCCCGACGACTTCGCGCATTGACACGCACCGTCGGCAGTGTTCGCGCCGAATTTGCGTAATGTTCACGCATGGTTCACGCAAGTGGCACTCACATGGCACAAACATTGATGCGTGCCGAATTTTTGAACATTTCAAAATTTTCTCTACGACATGGCACGCACCCCCGCACCCTTCACACACTCCTCACGCTCGTTCCCGAAGACTTTAATCATTGGCACGCCAGAGTGCGCGCCAATGCGGGAACGAAAATCGTGCAAGTGTCAGGGTGGCATAAGCTTGCAGAAACTATCTACTGAGTAAAGTTTTTACCGCCCCAAATGTAAGCACGTCAGGGGAGCCCCAGACTGCCCCTGAGTGTTGCCATGTTAGACGGATGAAAATCAGCGATCTTCCTGCAGGACAAGTAAGCAATATCACCTGTCGGACCAACCTATTGAGATTGATATCCCATCTCATCACTCGGACAATGTTAGAACTCAGTATTGCGGGGTGATCTTTGACATTCAGCCAGCATTCACCAGGCGATGACGTCGACTGTAGCTGGTTATGGTGAATCCTGATCAATTGGGATACAAATCAAGAAATAGAACCATATGTTCTCTCCAATGAGGTCCTAAGCCGGACAATACCGCAGTTCCAATACTGCCTCCATGGGCAGCCTTAAAACAGCCGTACACCCTTAGTCAAAAGTAAATGCCCACCTAATTTTCCGGCATGTTCCCATGAATATTTTTCATAGCCACGTTGTCTTTTCATACACCTAATCTAGAACCACTGAGACACCCTTTAAAGGTAATGTATCACGACTTCATTGTTTACATTCAATATTTGTAAACATGCATGTTTACATTATGTTATTTTGGACTTTTGGAACATGCCTACCCACCAAATTGAATAGCTTTGGTATCAAAAGAATTTCTAGAGGAGCATGCCACCAATAAATTACTCATAAGACAAAGAAAGACAAGACACAAAGAAATAAAGTGTAAAT
>NMRB01003492.1:0-10175 GCA_002633025.1 Notospermus geniculatus | reverse complement strand
TGAAATAAATTAATTGAAATGAATATGTACACCTTTAGCTGCCCAACAGGAAATACACCAGGACCACAAGGTGTGAGTCTGGAATGATTGTCATGTTGCATTGAAATGTTGCATAGCATATAGAGAGGTAGATGTTGTTATAAATAGATTAATTAGGTTAATTACATTACAATATTTACAAAGTGAGGTAGATGTGTAGTATAGGTAGATGTTATAAATAATATATACACCTCCTATATACAAAATCGGTAGAATAATTCCCAGTCCCGTAGATGAAATAAATTAATTGAAATGAATATGTACACCTTTAGCTGCCCAACAGGAAATACACCAGGACCACAAGGTGTGAGTCTGGAATGATTGTCATGTTGCATTGAAATGTTGCATAGCATATAGAGAGGTAGATGTTGTTATAAATAGATTAATTAGGTTAATTACATTACAATATTTACAAAGTGAGGGAGGGTAGCATCTTAAATAGCATAATTACCACTTCGGTCTAAAATAGCAAAAATTGCCAAGTATTGTACAAACAACCAGAACAACAGAAAATGACCCCCGATACAACCAAATGCTTCGTCTGGAGATGTGCATCATTTCTACACAGACTGCTCGATTTTCAAGTTCATTTTGCTTAATTTAGGGTCAGGAAACAACATTAGCTTAAATAGCAAAATTGCCACCTAGCATGAGCTGGGTCATATCACGGGCCATACTCGTTTTTAGCTCACCTCTGTGAGGTGAGCTTCTCTCATGGTGTGTCGTCCGTCGTCCGTCGTCGTCCGGCGTCGTCCGTCGTCGTCGTCCGTCGTCGTCGTTAACAGGGGTGGCACGTTTCTAAACCGCTTGGGTTACAAACTTGAAATTTGGTGTACAGGTACCCTATGGTAAAAACTATCTCTGGACCGAAACGTAGCGCTGCTGCTTGTACACTCTGGCCTGTAGGGGGCGCTTTGTGAAAATCTTCTTTCGGCCGTATCTCCTGAACGCTGTTAGCTAGAACCACGAAACTTTTGTGGTGGGTTCCTCTGATGAGACTACATCACATAAATCCCGGGTTTTTGATTTGACCTACTTTTCAAGGTCACAGAGGTCAAAGTTCATAATTNTTTTCTAAACCGGGGAGAGAGGAATAACAATTCTTAGAATAGGCTAAACCAGGGTATAGTTACCTCCTCCTTTATGCATACGGGCCCTGTAGACCACCATACTGCGGCGCTGTGGTTTTTGTTCACGCAGTTTAGCTTTAAACTATTGAGCAAAAAGCGACCACCGCCCAAACAAGAATGACATTGGACATGGAACATTAGCATATTGCCAATCACGACATGGGCATTTAATGAGCTCAGCATAAGTCACCTGTAAGGTCACAAACTCGCTAAGCGGAGACACTACGCCCCCTGGATAATGCACTACATGTAATATTATGGCGGAAATGGCGAGTTTAGGTTTTACGTCTGGTATACCTTCGTCCATAAGTCGGGTACCTAAGGATACCTATTAGGTATCTTTCACGGAACGCTACGTATGGTACCTATACGACTACCTTGCCTAACGTAACCCAACTCCGCAGCTGATTGGCTGGCCAATCGCTCCTTCCGTGATCGGGGGGAGGTGGCTAAAGTCCTCGGCCCGTATGCATAAAGGAGGTGGTAACTATACCCTGGTTTAGCCTATTCTGAGAATTGTTATTCTTCTCTCCCTGGTTTAGAAAATTCGGTATGCATAAAACAAAGTATAACAATTCTGTGTATAACTAATCTAAGTTTAAGCTTATTCCACAGTGTAATACTGCGGGAAATCTATTATTAGATGATTTGGACCCTTTATGCAAATTAAGTCACAATAGAGTTATACCTGCCAAACAGTCAACACGTGCTCCCAAAGAGGCTGACAGAGAAAACAGCTTATTCCACGGAATGTTATTCCATGGTATTGGAGTCTTTTCTCGCAATCAGACTGGTTTCATAAAATACAATGGTGATCCTTATCAGGGCTCGGTTTTTCGAATGTCCCACTATCTCTATCATGGTGTTAGGTCTTCTTGGCGTTATCTCCTTCAAGCACTAATCCAAAATCATCGCCACGTTAGGGTTATAGTAGTTTTGAACAACCACGCCAATGGTTGCAATTATTTCAGTCATTTGGAGTCAGCAGCCCTTCAACAGAATACAATTTGATGATGCACAGTGCTTCATTTTGCCTTACTCTACTCCTTAAACATACCTCATGGTAGGTTTAGGTTACACCAGCAAATCCGGCATATTAACACCACAGAATAAGCTATTCCATCTTTATGCATTCGACCGCCTATTCCATGAATAGCGTTATACCACAGTTTTGCTTAAACCACCGTTATGCATACCGACGGTGGTACAACCGTGAAGTTGTACCTGGAATAAGCTATACCTCCCCTAATCCACCTTTATGCATGCAGGCCCTCATGAATAATTATTGATAATTATGGTCTGCGGACTAAACGGCAAACTGACTCATGTTGACTTTGTATACCGTGTACCACGACTCCCAGTTTGCGTCACAACACTCCCGCGGCGCCTATCGACAACTCAGCGCGAAACGGGGAAACACCTTTCTATAAATAGCACCGCGATCATGCAGTACACTCGTGATCAGCCGCGTGCGGCGGGTTTGTATAAAACGTGGAATTCACCGTGGGTCGGCGCCCGGACTGTATGCGTAAACATCGTCAATCATGTTTTTTTATTAAACTATGATCAAATCATACTTCTTTAATGTTTTAATACCTTCTGTCAAATTTATTTCCGATTGCTGGTGGTGTTGGTATTGTGCTTTTATCGACCAGCGAGTACAGGCGGGAGTGAAAGCAGAAGAAAACAACAGCCATTGCGTGCAATGGGCAATGTAACACATAGCGTCGTTAATGGCGCGCGCACCCCGCCGTTGATTTAAGTTCGGTTAACCCTCCAATGTCTGATTACCTTAAATATGAATGCAACTGCCCATTGAAAAGTTGGCAAAATCGTCAAACTTTCGATGGTAGCTGTGGAAAAGTCTGTCAATGAACTTAATATGACACAAAGTAGTAGGCCCTCGATAGAATTCCATGTAAATTTTGATAAAAATTCCTAGTTTCTTTGTGTTGGGCCTTGGAACTAGGCCCTCTACAATGTATTTCATATTTATTTTTTCTAATATTTATTTTCTTTTCAGGGCTTCTGTTTCCCCTGCTGTGGTGGTGGTGGTGATATCAATTTCAGGCACAGTGAAATCTCAAGTACAACAAAAGTGAAATCATCATCTTCACTGATGCTGGGCCCAGCTAGTCAAATCGCTGTCACATTCGATTGGCAAAATTAAAATAATAAATATATGAAACCAATACTTTCTTTATGCAATAATCTCATTTTTATTTCATTTCACGATCAGTAATTCATTTCCATTAGGGTCAAAGAAATTTACAAAAAGAGATAAATAACAGAACTTACTGTACAACGTCCAACAAAATGCCCCAAAGAGCAAAATGGTTCGACATCTCATGACTTCTGGTGCCTTAGCATGAAATGGATCCATATATTAATATGAACAATGTCAAGAATTGAATTATTTCATGTTTTATAAAATATAAATTTAAATGCTACCATATCATCAGTGATAACTGGAAATAGTGGATCAACATCTCATGGCTTACGGTACCTTTGCATGAAATGGATCCACATTGTCAGAAATCATGGAGGTGAATCAACATGATAATGAAGTTAAAAAGAATGTCGGTTCACGCTCACGCACAAGTATACAATGTAGTATGTACCGGGTAAAAAATCACAAGTTCATCAGAAAGGTCAACACTGAACAGAATACACCATAGCCAAAATGCTGAAAATAAGTCACAACATCATTNATTTATGGACGAGGGAGTTTGCAAACACGGCAAACCGCCATCTTCTTCTCTGGATCTGCAGCAACCGCATACTTACCAGGACATCCTTTGGTGGATATGCAGTTCCTCACTTTGGCTGGGGTTACCTTGCTCTGATCAGCAGTTGAGTGGAGTTGGTGTTCCCTGAAAACTAATTGCAGCTGCCGTGTCTTGCATCTGATGGTGCAGAAGGTTCTTGTCTTCGTATTGACCAGGCGATGGACGGACTCCAGGCCAGATTCGGTAAATAAAACAACAGTCTTCCATTTTGCTGCAAACACTGGTACATGGAAAACCAGGGTGTGTAGCTTGGGTGTCAAGCTACGTTTAGGAAAGAACCTCGGGTAGAGAACTCCCAGCTCCCAGCACATGGTCGAGAGACTGCTGATTTCATCGCTGGTTAGAAACCTAGATGCAAAGACCAAAGAGTGAATCTTACTGAGCAACACCATTATTTCATAGAATATTGAAAATTTCTGCTCATGCTCAACCTGGGGATCGAAAGAAACAAGGGCATTCAACAGTTTCATTGGGTTGTCCTCACCCCCTTCAACTATTTTCAGCATTTTGGCTATGTGATTTCCAACAAAAGCTTGGCTATGGTAAGCCTGTTTATCAATTCCAAGACTTTTGAGGTTCTGGTCAAGTTGTTTTCTGATGGGTCCCATATGCTGCTGAACTCTTTTGTACACATCTTCCAGCTGCTTTGTTAAGTCCTTACCCAAAGCTGTTGCTTGAAGGAGTTCCTGCTCCGACCTGTGCAGAATGTTTCCTAAATATCCAATCATATCAGGAGCACCAGCAAGATTTCTACAAACTGGACATGTGTAGTCCACGCCAGGACCAGGGACTTCTGATGCTTCTGTTATGCCCATGCACATGTTATGAAACCATTCTTCACATGTTTCACAGAAAAGCCAATTAAGATCGGTTGGCTGCGTCTCAGTAGCCAGCCTAACACCTGCCCTGGTATTGACAATGCACATCGGAGCGGGGCATGGCTCATTGTTTTCTCTCCTTGGATGCCTGGTAGCAGCAACTTCATTATACCCATCAATGACACATTTTTCATGTGCCACCTGTTGCTTTAAATCAGAGATACCTTGAGATTGAGAAGCAACTCTGTCAGTGAGCTCCTGCCACTGCTGATGCAGGAGAGGATCAACAGCACCAATGTTTGTTCTGTCCAGTTCATCTGCAGTGTCCTCCAACATCTTATAGAGGTCCTGAACTACTCCGAGGTAGATGTGTAATGGCAGCGGAGCAACTTGTGAGATCTCAGTTGGGAAAAGGACATCCCCCACAATGCTGTTATGCTTCCTTGCATTGGCCTTTGGGTCTCCAGGTTCCGCTGCCATCAACAAATAGTCAGTGCGGATCATTTCCAATGTGCGATGGGTGTACTGACATCTACCCAAGTCAGCAAGGACACCACGATCGTCAAGTACCTTGGGTGCATGTGGTTCACCATCACACTTGCGGAGATCTTCCAGTGGAACCAGACAGAACAAACATGGGAACTTTGATGCCTGCCCCATGTGCCCGAACGCTGCAGAAAGAAATTTGTAGTCACCGAAGACAAATTTTCTAACTGGTAGTGATGCACCGTCTGTTGTCTCCAGACTTTCAAGGTCAGTAAACTGGGGGGTGTAAACTGAAAACATAGCCCTTAGATTATCATCACTGTCAGTGGCCTCGTAGAAAGACAGCAGTTGGGTGTTCTCTGCACTGTTACCACTGTCAATGTTGGCAATCTGAAAGGCTAATTTACTAGTTGTTGAACCCTTGTCACATCCTACCTTAACCCAGACTTCTGACTCAAATTCCGGAGGCATGCACAGAAGGGCATCTTCATTCCGTTGGAAAAAATCTTGAATTGGTTTTTTCAGCTCCTTCACACGGACAAAGGGTACATCCACCATGTCATCTGGGGACGAGGATTTCTCCTTTCTCAACTTCACCTGCCCAACTTCTAAAATAGATTCACAACTCTGGAACCTCTTTGACTGATGCTCACGCATTGCCGCTTCAGAGGCTAAAATCTTCATACCATGTCGGTCAAAGAAATTCCTGAGTTTGCGAAATTTATAGAACGGGAGGTTTAAGAGCAATTTCAGATCTAGTGAATCTTCAACAGAAAGTTGATCATAATAACTGAGTTCTGCCTCTTTAAAGGCACTAAGGGCTATGCCTGGATGCATTCTTAGCAGCTGACCTAATACACGGACTAAGTCTTCCTCTTTGGCAGTGGTACCCCTCTTGGAACTGAGGAGGTTAAGAGAATGATACAGTTGATCAGCCCTTCTTTTCACAGCTTGAATCTTAACCCGTGTGGCCTCAGTGTCCTTGAGGGATATCTCCATCAAAGGGGAAGGCTTGGTCTTTGAACCGACAGGCCTGACAAACATAATGCCATTTTCCCGTCTTGTGACCTCAAAACACCCTTCCCTTTCACGAGTCAAAGAATTAATCCTCTTAGCAGATGCTTCATTAATTGTTTCTTTTTCAGCTAACTGCACTCGCAACCTTTCATTTTCAGTCTAAAGTTGAGAAATCTTTGCTGTAAATGTTTGTCTTTGAATTTCCAATTCTTTTTTCAATTTACTTATTTCATCATCCTTGCATTTCAAACTATCCAACAAAATTTGACTGGATTGTTCAAATTATTTTATAACATCAGATGCCACCCTACCATCGCTCACCAATTTTTGAATCTTCTGCTGCAGGCAAACAACATCCTTCAGCTCCTGTTCATGAAGCTCCTCAGGAAGAGCACAGTTTCCTTCAGTTGTGTTTCACTTTCTGTGGTGCTCTTGATATCCTTCAGTAGCTCATGGTGGGCTTCTTTCAGAGAGTTATAGTCAGCCCTCAGTTTGCGAAAGATGGCAATGATGGTGGGAAGGTGTGCTTCTGACATCTCATCAAGATCTGGGAATGGAATAGTCTATACATATTTATCATCTTTTCGATATCGGGAACTAGTGAATTTTTTTAAAAAAAATCCCAACTTCTGGTTGCCAAGATAGCATGATTGCAAGGATTAGCTCGATACATTTTGATGGCTACATGAGACATATCATCATGATGTCTGTTACAGGCATGATAATATGTGTATGTGTAAGCATCAGTAAGTATCACTGTGATAGCGTTAAAAGCAGACAGTACATGTGGACATAGGTGCAAGGACAAGGGTGCAAGGACACAAGAAGAGACTATGGTGCATGCATAGGTGCCGATACCATCACCACCAAGATTTGAAAACTTTACTTACAGTACAGAAAAAAGTAACAAAGCTGTAATATTTGCACCACTGTAAATTCATTATCCTGCAATCATAGCATACATAGTAAGATGGCAAATAGGGAAATCGATCGCACTGACAACGTACCCATCTGATTCTGCTCTTGTTCAGATTCCACACGCCGTGCCACCTTGCTTGCTGCTGCTGCCTCAGATGCAGCCTGGGCCTTTCGACGCCTCTGACGTTTCCCTCCACGCCCAAAATGCCATCTTTGGCCATGATTGCCAGCCTTAGCAGAGCTTCCTTGCCAGTGACGTCCTCCGGGCATTATGCAATAGGACCTGCTGAATACAAAAATAATACCAACAGAAAATCTAGCAACATTTCCATTATTTAATATAGGCCTAGAGGCCTAGGTTGCTGAGTTGTTTGCAAAAAACCTAAAAAAAGTGAATGAAGTGAAGTGTCCTGCCCGAGGACAGGCGCCAGAGGCTGGGCCAGCATCTATGTGCAGAACACACAGCAGGTAGGCCTACAGGTAGTATTTATGTCGCAATTCCTAGTGAAAACAATTGAAAATAACAAATATATCGCTCTAAACAAGCCCCAATCTTATATGACTTGAAGCCCCGTCGAGCCTCATGAATCCGTTGACAGGTTCGTGTTTTATACAAACCCGCCATTGAAAAAAAATTGTGAAAATTTTCCACAGAAACGGGACTTAACAGACATTCTCCAGGCATTTCGGTAGTACAACTCATGATTACTTCTTTAATTGATATATATTCTACAACACCAAGACAAATTTATATGATATAAACATTCCTAACCTTTGCTTTTGGCGAAAATAATAGCGAAATTTTGGCCGAGTCGGCGGTCGACCTCAAACCGGGAATTCCTGACACGTGATCACTTCGTGTTTCCGGCAAATTCCACCTTGGTGACGTACATGGGAATCCCATGGATTTGATCAGCCAATCAGCTTGTCATATTTTTCTTTCGTCATTTCTACATACTGTCGTTTCTAAGGGATGCCTCAGACGAGTTGGTAACACGCATCAAATGTACGCGATGACGTCATCGTTCGAAATCATGGCATTCGCCAATCGCATAGCGCCAAATTAACGTGACGTAGGAGGCACGAATGTATGGGGTGCACGCAAAACTGGTAGTCGTGATCTGTATTGGGATACAGATTTGTTGATTAAAACACAAACGTAGTCAAAACAGCCCCACTCAGGTCACACTTCGTTCACCACACTGAAATCTTTTTAGGTACATTTATAGTCTATTATATGATCTATTATATGCTAACAACAACAAATAAAGTTCATTATGACCTATCCCTATTAAAAAATAGCTATGGTACCTTATGGTATCCGGTGGTATCCATCCTATGGTACTCCATGGTATTTATGGTATTGTATGGTATATTTCTATTGTACCTATCGTATTTTACGGTACTATCGTATTAATTTATTGTACTTATGATTACCATTTATGGTATACTATTGTATTTTATGGCACTCTGGTATTAATTTATGGTACTTATGGTACTTAGAATTTAAGTCTTGACAAAACTTTACTGTTTTCAAGCATTTTACGAGGTACCCTTCGTGGTTGTACCGCAGAATACAATGCAGAAGAATACCATAGAAGGGAATAAACCTTAGAATAACACAACATTAAAATACCGGTACCATAAAAATAATACCATAGAAATTGATGAACCATAAAGTTCTTATGGTATCATATTGGCACCATAGGGAAAAGTACCATATACTGTTTCATAACACAATAGACAATTAGGCCTACCAAAGAAAATCTATGGTATTCTCATCTCCTACGGTATCATACATTATTATTTTAGTAGGGTAGGCCTACACACAGTCTGCTTAACAGCAAAATAACATCACAGGCTTACATGTATATACAGGGTACACATGTTACAAAACAAATCATTAGCCTCAGTACACGAGAAGCTTCATCAACTGCAGCCAAAGTCAATATTGGCCTCAATACACTTATTGCTAACCACAAAAACATGTTCAATCATAGGCCTACGCCATTTGTTCACCACAACCATGACAACCACAACAAATTTCATATTTTGGTATGAAGAGAGGGTAGGCCTGATACTGCATCAAAACAGAACAAAAATCACTTTATACCAATATTTTCACCATAACAATAGCGGTATTATTTAGGCCCATATACATGTACATGTACATTATATACAATGCTTCGTAACCATGATAACTACAAAAATATAGTAATTCAGACATCAGTACAGTCTTACCGTCCCAGGTAAGTGGGCTTGGTTCAGTTCGCCGTGCGTCAGGTTTACCCAGCACATTTGGACAGGGTACCGTACTCGATCCGGACCGACAACACTCCTCCTTCGCGTCTCGGTACTGTTCACTTAGTGGTCCGGACCGGGTACACTTGCAGGTTTACACAGTCACATTTTTGCCGTAAGCCTACCGAAAGCCTAACCTGGATTTCATCATCAGTAACGGCATCAGGTCGCAGCCTCCTAACTCTTAACAGGCCTATAGCCATGTTTAGGGAGACTAGATCGACACAGTCCCACCTCGGACCCAACTGATCGTTAGACTGATTTTCTGATGATCATTCATGACAGTCAAGTCCACTACAATGGCCACCTTAACCCTCTGTTGACAAACTGTTTGTTAATCGAAGTGAATTTTTCGATTTTATGAATCGTTGATAGCCAAACATTCTAAAAGTCAAAAGGTTTACTTTGGTTAATTCACGGTTTGTCAGAAAAGCCGATGGTTAAACCGAGGTTTACCTTAAAGCTGACGTCTCCGAACAAAAAACCCCCATGCGACGAGCAAGAGAACTGCAAACGCCGTGCAGACACCTCAAACGAAGGCTCAGAACATGATATACCCCACGACGCCAGGAGGGCGCCACCTTATTTGTCTTCAGGCAACAGAGCTGTCAACATCTCCGCATACCTCTCACACTACTCAAAGAAAAAAAAATGTACTCATTTATACTTATAGACGA
>NMRB01003491.1:32405-60933 GCA_002633025.1 Notospermus geniculatus | reverse complement strand
GTAGATAAACATGTTTAGAACAATTTGAGCCTATTGGTAATCTGAAGTTCGATCTGATGACTTCAAAAAATGCATTTGAAGTGTGATAAATTTACAGTAGAGCCCTCCTGCGCATGCCCAGATTGATTTCTTCCGGTCGTCAATAATATTCTATTGGCTTTGCTGTGGAGGTAGGCGTCGACTACGCCGATTTGGCTATGTCACCGTACTATTTTTAGGAGGGCTTTCCCCATGTTGTGGCCATTCTCCGAAAGGTGACGCCTCTATAGCAAATTCCCTTCCTAACAGTCGTGACAAATGTATTTTAGCATATCATGTAAGACCGAGAGAGTTATGGTACAACTTGAATTTTTTAATTTCCACTTCGTATCTATACGACGTGGAAAGGAAAGATAAATTTCAAAGTGTACAAAATGTATACCATTACCATCTCCTGAAATACATTATACCTGCCGCACACGAGTCAACAGATCTAACATCGTTAAAGTGGCATTGCGATTGAAAAATCGTTCACGTAGCCTTGGTTTCATCTCTTTTATCCTTCAAACAGCCCACTTCTCCTTCCAATGAAGGGGGAACCCAGATGAAATGAACCATTTTCCATTTTAACATTTTATAGAGAATAATGTGCCGGATTCCTACCGTCCATAGAAGATTACGTAATGGAAATGAAGTCCAATTTCGTATTTCGTACTTGGTGTTTCGTCCGATTTGCGAAACCTCACTATTATTTCACACCAACAAGAGATGTAAATTTACACCATGAGAATGGCTCGATTGGTGTGCAGTATTTGGCTGCAGCAAGCTATATATACAGAGACATGATGGACAAGGCAAAGCGTGATGAGTACTTTGTTTTCCTTTTGGATAGGACCGTGTGAAATGTCAATGTATGCCACGATAGACAAAGAGGACACCGTTGAATTGAACTTGACTTGCGTTACAGCCGGCTTTTGCCCGTCATAGCGTTTAATATCGGGTTCTATTACTATTTAACTAATGTCCAGATGTCTTGAAATGGCATCAGAGAATTTGTTCATCTGGTGGTTTCCAAATATCGAAGAGAATCGAGTCCGCCTTCACTATTTCACAGCAAACATGGATTGTAAACGTCATATTGCTTAAATACCCCGGAAGAACTGTCACTGGGCATCAGTTCGATTCTGCCATCAGTTCTGAACATTTGACAAACTCCACAAGGTTGGTTTTTCTATTTTCTTCGTTACATTTTTTCGCTACCCGCTGTGGTAGGCCGGTAGAATTTTTGCGAAGCGACGGCACATGCCATGATATTCGTTCATCAAATGATACATCCTCCTCAGACACGCACCTTCCACTCTTCGTCAAAAAGGTTGTTTTCTTTAGGTGTTCTTTGTGCCTCACCAGAGGAATCCCATTAAGGTTCTATATAGAACCTTCTGTAAAGAACCCGAGAGGGTTCAATAATTATAGAACCTTTCTGACGCCAAAGAACCCATAATATATAATATATACAAGTCGCCCATGGGCGATGCGCTCAGCTGACAATATTGATTTTTAGGTGTAATTTAGTTAAATTGTAGGCACATGCTCTAGCCTGAAAANAAATTCAGATCTCTCGACCAATCACTTGCTTTGATTTGCCGACCAGATAAGTGCGCACGCAAAAATCTCTGTTGAAACCAAGATGCCCGAGGCCGTCGACACGCCGTTGTCCTCGCCTCGAATTGTCAAGACGGGTATAGGCCTACCTACTTTTCGCCATCTGCTCTTCCAGTTGAACCACAATGAAGGCGTTTATTGGCTTGTTCCTTGTGCTTGTCCTCGCAACTTGCTGCCTTGGTAAGTAATGAAACTACATGTAAACGCGTATAGCATGTATAGGAGCATACACTCCGAGAGGAAATTCAGTCATTGATGTCTTTCTCCTCTGAGACGTTGGTTGAAAAATGCAATATCGTAGCCTATGACGTATAAACTGCGCTGAACACCGCGGCGAAAAATGAAATAGTTTTGAGAAACCCTCGCGCGAAAAATGACGACAGCAGAAAGATGTCGACAAAAAGACTCGGATCGGTTTACGTATACAATTTGGCATTAGGGAGGTTGAGATCAGCGACTTATCACGGATCCTTCACGTATACGGATCGAAATGTAGGCCTACACAATATTTGTCCTCGTTGTACAGAATTCTATCCGTATACGTATAAGGATCCGTGATAAGTCGCTTATTTTACCTCCCTAATATCAAGTTCGATCCAGGCGTTAATTGGAAAAATCTGTCAAAAACCCATCCTCGCACCCAGTCTTCACAACCGGCTCCACTTCTCGCGCATATTGAGGGAGGGCTACGACCGTAAATGACCTGAGATTCTCAGGATTCCGAAAACCCGGCGCCAAACAAGGATCTGGAGAAGTATTTTATAATTTTTTTATTCAAATGTGAAGCCCGCTCCTTTCTCCTTTCACTTTTCACACTTTTTAGGTAAGGCTGTAAACAAGACGTCCCGCGGGCTAGAGGAGATACTGGAGGAGGTACCCAGAGAACTCACCGAACCCATGAAAGATGCAGTGAGAGGCTTTATACGTGGCATTTGTGAAGGAAAATTCGATGGAAACTACACCAAAGCTCGGCAGTACCTCAGGAAAGCAGTCGACGAATTTATCAAGAAAGTCAATGAATTGCCTGAACTGACCAATGAGGAAAAAGCCGTGATCCGTGCCGGTATATCAGTGGCCGCGTTCGAAAGATCTCTGCACCCTGTAACCATTGAACACTTGAAGAAAAGTGGAGAATGCGATGACCAGCCCGATCGTTCGGATAATGACAGTGGACAAAGCAAAGGCGGGTATGTTTGACCACGATGAGTTTTTTTCGCTAGAATCCAATGAGATGACCACACACCGACTTAGTATGACCACTCTCAACGTAGCTAGATCCAATTAAATAGATCTTTAATTTGAATGTGAACTCACCATCTGCGTCACCATCTGAGTACTACATGTATTTTGGTCCTGAAGTTAAATTCAGGGGAAATAAAAAGCTTCAATGTTCAAGAGGATTTCCGAATCTGTCAGTTGACTGGTTCCGCTTCCCACCCCTATGACAACGAGAAAAGATCGCGTTATTCCCATGGGATCGATCGTGTTATCGGGCCTAGCTACGGCAGCCCATAAGGGACATTCAATTTTTTAATGATCGGTAATTTTTTTTAGTTTCTCTCAATTTCTTTCTGAGTTTCTTCCAGGATAAAAGTTTTTCCGCCGGATAATGTTTTCCGCGGAGTAAATGTTTTTTTCCGCGGAATTAAAGTTTATTTTCCGTCGAAAAAAAAATCAGAAAATAATCAAGAGAAATAGAAAAAAAATCAAACATTAAGCAAAATTGAATGTCTCTTATTGGCCGCCGTCTTTAAACGGGAAAAAATCGCAATATTAGGACTGAGGTGTTAATAACTTTATTTCTTGTCGCTATGAGTTTTTTTTGACGAGTTTGTGTTGGTTCATTACAGCAAAAACGACTAAACGACTGACTGGGTGACAGCGAGATGGATACCGGTACATGAGACGACGACAGTGTGGAATGGCTCGAAGGCGCAAGATAAGAAGCAAACACTGGAAAAATCCTCTCGGTTTTCCGTCTTTTCTGATTCTGTACTGATAGTCTCGTAAAATAAAACCAGATATCGAGTATTCATGTATTAGTTAGTTTTTCGTTCCTGGGAACTATTTTGAATGGCACCGACTTCGATACTGATTATGTTTATAGCCCGAATCATCGAGGTGCCAACCGCGCGAAGCTGAAAATTCCCTGTTTTTGACAAGACCGGTGTAATGTTTACCTACACCTGTCTTATCACTCGAACGTTCGGCTGGAAATTCGGGTCAACTCGACCTGGCCTGAAAGAAAGAACCGAATTAGCCAGTTTACTCAAAAGCGATTTTAGGTTGATTCCAGGCTCCGAAGAACCGTGCAAAAATATTCAATAGTCAGCTGAACGCACATTATTAAATGTGGCGTCCGTCTGTATGTGTGTCTGTGCCGGTCAATGGGCAGGGGTCATTCTTACCTACACGCTGCTTTTTTATTTGCATGGTGCAGATGTGTCATTGAACAGGAAATATTTGTACCTACAGATTTATCCACAGATAATTTTCCCACGTTTTCCTCATTGAAATCGAAGCAAAGTGTATTCAGAGTAAATCTTATAGGCCTACGTTTTATTTTGTTATTATTTTGTTGTAAAAATTTTAAAATTGACAAACTACAGAACTGAAAATCCCCGTTCTTGACAACAGTAGTCTGATCACTCGAACGTTCGGCTGGAAATTCGAGCCAACTCGACTCAGTTGAAAGAGCGGTAATAATGCAGACGTCTGCGGTAATAATGCGGACGATACGGCAGATCAGGGAACCAGGCGATATCTTCTGCGCTGCACAAAACCTCAAATCCCGCCATCGAAATAGTGAGAGGACTAGTACCTAATCCTACCAACCTGAGCGCTGCAGTCGTGGCTTGTTTGGTAGGACCAGTATTGGCCGCAATTTTTGGAGGAATTCTGCCAGTGACGTCACTGGGAAATTTCATGTAAATTATGTAAATTTATTCAATTCTCAACACAGCTGACGTACCGGAATGCAGATAGAAGGTGACCTCCAGTTGACCCAGGAACTCCACCAATCACGAAGTCATCAACAATAACATAATAGTTCCTTTCCTTATCACCTGCGCCAGCACCGGCCAATCAGATTCATGAACGCGACAGGCGCTACCGGTCCTAACATATGCAAAAGGCCGATGTAAAGTTGTTTAGGATCGGCTACCAGTCTAAATGTCGTTTACTCACTCGGGCTTCCCCGGAGTAAATTTCGGAGTGGCTGAGGCGCATGCGCAAAAAAGCCCCATTCCGAACGCTGCCGAGTTCGACTGGAACTCTCGGGTCGAGTAAGAGTAGATTTTTCACGTGATCAAATGTCGCGCGTGATGGTCGAGTTGGGGCCTCATTCCATCGAGGGTTCATCCCGAGCGACGAATTAGGTCAAATATGACGTCAAAAGAGTAGCTACCCCCCAGGAATTAATGAGGCCGTATTCAAAGAGGGTGAGCATCGCACGATTAAGTAGACGCGTATAGCTCGACACGACCGAGTTCGGGTTCCACTTAGTCGAACTCGGCCACTCGAGTAAGTTCGCACCACGTGATCAGGCAAAATGGCGGCCAGCATTGGCAAATTTCCAATGGCATTGTCGCCCTGGTAATCCTCACTGTCTGTATCTATAGTTGCATGCTGACCATTATTTATGTTCAGTTTGCGTAAAAATGGCGGATTCGGCATGTTCGACGCCATTTTGTCGAAAGTTGTGCTGGGATACTGAGGTGGTTAATTACCGGTACTTGGGGCAGGCCCGAGTAAGAGGCGCCAGGTCATGACGCCACACGATAAAAGAACGCTGTGGGTCTCACCCAGCGTGCCCCAGGAGACCCGGCTGAGTCATGTGAGTAAACGAACACGCCACAAGAAAGAACCTAGGCCTAGGCCTAATCCTCTTTCAAAGAACGAGAATTCCGAAGACGACTATTACTAATCTTTAGGTTGATTACAGGCTCCCGAAGAGCCTTGCAAAAATAGATCTCTATCAATAGTCAGCTGAACGCACATTAATAAATGTGGCGTCCGTCTGTGTGTGTGTGTGAAGAGTGGAGTAGGAGGTCGTTTATACCAACACGCTGCTGTTTCATATGCATGGTGCAGATGTATGATTGACTGAGAAATATTCGTACCTACAAATTTGTCCACAGGTAATTTTTACACGTTTTTGTCATTGAAATCCAAGCGATATGTATTCAGAGTAAATCTTATGCATTTTTTCTTTCATTTTTTTGTGATAAAAATTTTATTATTGACAAATTACATATCATGATGTTTGATCCACAATTTTGAGTCATGTGATCGCCATCAGAGTCGGTGGTACTGTTTGCCACAAGGGGGCATTCAGGCAGATTAAAGTCACAATCCATAGAGGTCAATGGTGGGATCGCACTTGGCCCGTGGTTTGGAATCTTTTACTTTTGGCGGGCCGATGATGGGGGGGCAGGGCATGCTGCGGGCTTTTGACTTTTTCGGTCAAAGGTGGCTGAGTGCTTGGCCGTGGGTCCGAATCTTCGACTTTTGGGGTGAGTGGTGACGTATTCGAATTTGTGCGAGTCCTATCAAGTCTACATTTTTAGCCACAGGACCAATAAAATAAACTTTCAACCACTTCCCGCGAGTTTAGCACGTGGACTTGTTTACTAAATACATGTATTGTATTCATGTCTGCCAATCACAGGGGCGGATCCACGATATCGGAAAAGAGGGGCGGGCGCACTCTGCTGGAAACATTGAAATCGCGGTGAATTTCAATGATTTGCTGAAAATTTCGGAATTTTACGGGGGTCAATGTAATGTATGTCATGTTATGTGAATCACTCTCATTAACATATGTCATGTGAAGCACAGCATTGTCTTTGTACTAATAAAGAAAGGTTACCCATAATGCCTTAGTGGGACACAGAACTCAGTCGTGCGAGCTCGTCATTTCATGGTGTCAGAAGTGAACATTCTATTTTGCTATGGTAATATTCGTACCTACAAATTTGTCCACAGGTAATTTTTACACGTTTTTATCATTGAAATCCAAGCGATATGTATTCAGAGTAAATCTTATACATTTTTTCTTTCATTTGTTTGTGATAAAAATTTTATTATTGGCAAATTACATATCATGATGTTTGATCCACAATTTTGAGTCATGTGATCGCCATCAGAGTCGGTGGTGCTGTTTGCCACAAGGGGGCATTCAGGCAGATTAAAATCACAATCCACAGAGGTCAATGGTGGGATCGTACTGGTACTTGGCCATGGTTTGGAATCTTTTACCTTTGGCGGGCCGATGATGGGGCAGGGCATGCTGCGGGTTTTTGACTTTTTCGGTCAAAGGTGGCTGAGTGCTTGGCCGTGGGCGGTCCGAATCTCGACTTTTGGGGTGAGTGGTGACGTATTCGAATTTGTGCGAGTCCTAAAACTCTATCAAGTCTACATTTTTAGCCACAGGACCAATAAAATAAACTTTCAACCACTTCCCGCGAGTTTAGCACGTGGACTTGTTTACTAAATACTGCCAATCACAGGGGCGGATCCACGATATCGGAAATAAGAGGGGCGCGCGCACTCTGCTGGAAACATTGAAATCGCGGTGAATTTCAATGATTTGCTCCAAATTTCAGAATTTTACGGTCAATTTTACAGATTTCTTGGCCCAAAGGTGGGCGCGCGCCGGGTGCGCCCCCCGGATCCGCGATCAGATGGCTGGCAATAGGTCGAGCTGCAATGGAAATGTCGTTTTCGAAGAAAAAAATTCACAGCCTGGGATTGCAGTTCATCGCTTGTTTTGAATCAAGTGACTAGCGTGAATCCGTTCTATTTGATTTAATGGCCAGGTGAAGTTTAACCGTACTTTTGTAATGGCGTCAATTTTCGTCCACCTGGTCGTTTACAAACACCAAAGCAGACGAACAGTCCCCCAAACCNTCTCCTACAAAAATACTGCAGAAGTTCACGTGGAGAACTTTTACTATGTGGTTCTGCAGGTCTTTGGCTCCCAGAATCTGCAAAGAAAAAGTAGTCCCCTGGTGGTGGGAGCGAAACCGTATTTCTATGCCAGCTACGCGCTTCAGCTGGTGGCCTATCTGAATTACACCTCAATTTTGTCAACGGTGTTCGAACGTTTTAGCAACTCCATCAGGTATGTTTTACACCCTATCCTACCATGGATAAAGGCGCCTCTCCACGTGACAGTTTTCTATCGAAAGTTTGATGTCAGATAGTCAGTTATTGTTGTCAGACCGTAATAATTGCTGTCATACAGTACAGTACTTTCGCCGCTTTAGGTGATCGGACACCTATTAGCGGCGAATCCACTGTTGGCGCGATTTTGGCTTGAGACGGGGTTGCGATCCCTTGCGACCACTTTAAGGTGATCGCAAGGGCACAGAATGCAACCCCGTCTCAAGCCAAAATCGCGACAGTGGATTCGCCGCTTAAAGCGAATCGATAGCGGATTTTGTTTACATTTGGCTGGTGTTTGTAAACACGAAATTCAGCCAATCAAAATGCACGAAAATTCTTTGTTGACATTCTGGAGAAGTTTGTTTACATTTTTTCCTGAAAATTCGTCCCCTTTCAAATTCTATTTCTAAATCAAATTTTTTCGCTTTCGATTCGCTTTAAGCGGCGCGCTACAGAGCTCAGCCGTGGATGTCCTCGGGCCCCGAGCTCGGGCCACCGACCGGCAACCCGTCTTTTCCCCTTTTTTTAGCCCGTTCGGGCGTCGGAAACACATCCTTCGCAGAATCGGTGGAAATGTGACTAGCATAGCTTCATACTCGGAGAATACCGAGATTATTTTGAACTAAAGTCATCAGTTCTTTTTCAGTTGAGCCACAATGAAGGCGTTTATTGGCCTCTTCCTTGTGCTTGTCCTCGCAACTTGCTGCCTTGGTAAGTAATTAGGGCCTAAAGGCGCTGCTCCACCTGACAGTTTTCTATCGAAAGTTTGCTGTCAGATAGTCAATATTATTATACAGTACCGGTACTGTATCAGTGTATGGCAGCAATTATTGCTGTCTGAGAGCAATAATTGACTATCTGACAGTAAACTTTCGACAGAAAACTGTCACGTGGAGCGGCGCCTTAAATAATGAAATAACTGTCACGTTGAAACATACACCGCAAGGCCCGAGACCGCGAGGTGAAAGATTCCCAACAAATTGCCTTCGACTACAAATTGTCACTCCGGTCTTTCTTAAGGCGCCTCTCCACGTGACAGTTTTCTATCGAAAGTTTGCTGTCAGGGAGTCATTTATTGCTCTCAGACAGCAATAATTGCTGTCATACAGCAATAATCGACTATCTGACAGCAAACTTCCGATAGAAAACTGTCACGTGGAGCAGCGCCTTTAGAGATTGGCATTATCAGTCCGATTCTGGGGTAATGGTTTTTGATGCTCTCTCCCTTCGTCACCGCATACAAACTTTTCTGGACGATGACAAAGGAAGAAAGCGGTAAAAACCACCGATATACTCAGGATGAGGCTGTAGTGTTTATTCAATTTTCTACAAATCAGAGAAACACACGGAACTTTTCAGGCAAACCTGTAAACAAAACGCTCAAGGAGGAAAGCGGACACGAGCACAAGTCTGACGACACATTCGCCGACTACCCTGGCGAGGACAGACAGTCCAAGCAGCCAAAGGAGGCCAAGGCGTCCGTCAGGACAAAGAGAGCTATTGGATTTCTTCTCCGCATCAAGTCTTTCAACGAAATTTGTAGGACTAAGAGAAGAGAAGAGAAGAGAGCTCTTCCATTTCCACAATGGGTCTAGGGATTGGATAAAATGTCCTCAGTTGTACACCATATAAAGTGTCTTGTTGGTCTTTAAAGTGGGGAGAGTACGTATCTCTACCAAGTTTTCCCACTGCATGATTATTGCTCTTTCGGTCGGATCCAAATACTTTTCTTCATATTCAGCACAACCAAAAATTCAGAAGCAAGCTGAGTGACAACCCATCTTCCTCAATATCGACAAGAAACGACTGTCAATGCACAGAAACGAAAAACAAACAAAAAACAAAACAGCTCACTTATCTCCATAGAATGAATTTCATGTACACTGTACTACTGTCGGATGTAAAATGCATTATTATATAGGCCTATTATGTGTTATTTGTTATCTCCCACTATTTTCGGCCATTTTTCTTCATGATTGAAACCATGAAATTATATTGATTTATAAACATGCTAAACCAATATAATTTCATGTATGGTGTGGTGGGTCTTAATTTTACAGTGGTTATTGGGACATTCAAAATAATATGAAAATCAGAATAAAAATAGAAACAACACACAACACTTTTGACTTTTGCATCTTTTGATATTCCATTTATGTCTTCAAAAATTGTTTTGACAAATAAATGAGATTTTTTGCCCTTCATGTAATGCAGCATTCTGATGATATACATAAAATAGTACATACATGTATCAGTCACTTAGGCCTACATGTACATGTACAGTCATTTCAGGATATTATAAGTACATTATTCACATATAACACAAGATTCATGACTCACGAATCAACTGAAACTGAAGTTGTTAAAAACAAGTCAACAGTAAGATCACAAGGGTGATCGTGATCATACCAAAGAGGCTTCTGTACCATCCACCCCATCATAAAAATAATACAACATGACTGGAAGCTCGCTCTGAGTCGATATTTACATGAGGCAACATGCATGGTGTGAACAGGGATGACACTACATCCCTGAAGATTACTTACCAGTACTCCACTTTCCAATGAACAACTGCAAGGATGTCAAAGCACCCCTCACCCATTCAACATCAGATTCTCATTTGGATGGTTGCAAAAAATCCTCGCATAGGGCGTACTATTTTTGATGACACTGTACCTATAGAAACAGGACAAGGACCTTTTATGCCAACCACACTTCATCACTTAATAAAACGGTGGTAAATCTGAGAAAGTGCTATTTTTAGGAAACCGTACATCACATTTAGTGTCTTAGGATGCAGTGCTTCACATGGTATACCTTTCTACAATTCAGATTTCCACTTTGTCATGGTTTTTCGGTGATATCTACCAATTTGTTAACAAGCTCGTTCGTTATATTTGGTATTGGGATTGAATATTTCAGCTAAAAATTAATGAACACTTCCCTGGCTGCATGCAATACAGTAGTATAAGTGGCTTCGCTGTGTTTGGCTTACGTAGATCAGAATGTTCATAGCTTAGAAGGGCCAAGACACTGTTTATTCACTTTGAATCACACATGCAAACAAATTCAAAAATTTAACAAGGCACCAATTAATTACAAATAAAACAGGAAAGTAACAACAGGGTCAATGGAAAAAGGGTAGGTATTGGGTACATTTAGGACTGGGGTAACAACACAGAGGATAGTCTTCTCCTCCTCAGCAAAAATGTGGCCAGCTCACAAATTATGATTGGTTACAACATCCTAAGTTATTTTGTTAACAGAAATGAACATGATTTCAATAAGGCCGCTGCCTTCTCTTCGTACAGAGCAACCTTTGGTGGACATTTCTCTTTACTTCACATCTCTGATATGCATATTTCATTACTCTCTTCTTCAGCCTTTTATATGTAACTCGCTTCTTCAGTTTTCCTCTGTACTTTTTCATTTGCTATGCCTTATTCCACACTCTTTCCCTTCTCCTCCGTACTTTATCATCTGCTATTATATGCACTCATATTCCACACTCTTCAATTCCCTTTTCCTCTAATACTTTATCATCTGTTATGAAGTCATATTCCATACTCTTTCCCTTTTCCTCTTTACTTTATCATCTGCTATGCACTCATATTCCACACTCTCTCCCTTTTCCTCTAATACTTTATCATCTGTTACCGGTAAGCACTCATATTCCATACTCTTTCCCTTTTCCTCTGTACTTTATCACCTGTTATGCACTCATATTCCACACTCTCTCCCTTTTCCTCTGTACTTTATCATCTGTTATGAAGTCATTATTCCATACTCTTTCCCTTTTCCTCTTTACTTTATCATCTGCACTCGTATTTCATACTCTTTCCCTTTTCCTCTGTTCTTTATCACCTGTTAAGAAGTCATATTCCATACTCTTGCCCTTTTCCTCTGTACTTTACAATCTGTTATGCCACACTCTTTCCCT
This sequence comes from Notospermus geniculatus, assembly GCA_002633025.1. Classification (NCBI taxonomy): domain Eukaryota; kingdom Metazoa; phylum Nemertea; class Pilidiophora; order Heteronemertea; family Lineidae; genus Notospermus; species Notospermus geniculatus. The sequence continues at coordinate 49,184 of NMRB01003491.1, read as the reverse complement.
TTTCCTCTTCACTTTATCATCTGTTATGCACTCATATTCCACATTCTTCAACCTTTCCTCTGTGACATCTTCTAACCCTGATCAAGCATAGTAATTCGGTGAGACAAGAACATCAGTGAGGACGACAAGTTGATCATCTGTGAACTTCTGCTTGTGATCTTGCCAATTGTCATGATGTGTACGTCTGAAGTTGGATAAGGTCTTCTTCACAGTCCCCTGAAAACAGACGAGGAGGTTACAGTTCGGAACTGACCACGATAATTATTCCCCGATATTTTTGTCAACATTTTCCAGCACAAACTATCAATCACAGACATCAACTATAAACTCACAGGTTTAACTACTCAAACGCAAGTGTCTGAACCAAAGCTTCTGAGATCTCAACTAGAAAGTGCCTGAGGAAGACCCCGTTAAGGGTCAAAAATTTGCAAGATTTGGAGACGACTTCATGTTTACTATAATTTTGTGTGTCATTTTTGTGCTCTATGTTGGATGTCTGAACAAAGCCTCTTGTTATTGAACAACTGTACTTTTTCTAAAATATTTTTTTCCAAGTCAAGATTTATATTACCTGAATGGGCTGAGGGTCGTCTAAATGATCACTGAGGTCCATTAAAATCTGAGGTATAAACTCGGGTACATCATAGGGGAATGCCTGAACACAGGCACTCAGCCCGAGTATTCCTGCATGCCTTTTCACTAGTAATTCAAGAGTTAATGGTTCACTGAACTTCCTCTTCTTCTTCTTCAGTTTGGTACCACTCAGTTTTTCAAAGTGACTCTGGAAGAGGGGAAAAGTGTGATGAAAACAAAACTGGATGGAATTGGAAAATAATGAAGCAAGTGTTGAGCAACAAGTACAGCATTAGGGCCTAAAGGCTCATTTCCACCACAGCAGATTCTGCTACGGTTTGCGGCGAGCAGTGCAGTTTCACAGCGTTTTCAATCCTATGGTTTATAAACAACACTTGCACAGCATATTAAAGGACCACGGTATTGCTTCTTTTTCTCGACAGCCGGCGCCACCCCGCCACTCTCCAACCCAGGGACAAACTATATTGTCAGCGAATTGACCGGATTTACTACATACATTTTGTAATGCATTTTTGTAGTTTGTCTTACTGCCGCTAGGTGGCTCCCTCTACAGTGGCAGTCAAACAATGCATCTGAGATCCAATACCGTGCTCCTTTAATTATCCCAATGGATGTGAAAACCACACTGCTTGACAAAAACCGCGGCCAAATTCGCTGCAGTGAAACGGGCCTTTCGAGCTCTCTTGACCGAGAGTGGAGTATCTGCAGGGATTGAACCTGGTACTTTGGAGGTGATACCACTGATGTTTTCTGACCACCCCAAAAAGTGGAATAATTGAAGACACATGATAACAGTGATTTTTGATTGATCAGTCCATCCGCAAAAGGTCTGAACAGCGATAGTACTTACCAGTAATGTATCATTCATTGTCAGGTATCCACAGTGAAGTAACCCACCCAACGTTACAGCGGCATTCTCTCTAACTTCTAGCTGATCATCACACAGTAAATGAAGCACAATGTCCTGAATCTGTAGCTTTAATTTCTCATCTTGTAAACTGAAGAAGTTGCAAAACACGTGTACTTGTAGGAAACTGAGGACGTTGGCTCTTCCATGCCATGATGACATCTTTGAGATCTGGAAAGCAAATAAATTATCATGTCAGATGGAAAGCAAATACTTCATCGTGTATGCTACTTAGGAGCCGCAGTGGTCTAGTGGCTCAGGTATCTAACGAGACATCAGGAGGTACCTGGTTCAAATCCCGCCGTTGGCATGAGACTCTGGGTTAGGGATTCACCATCCCCGATTCTTTCTGTCAGTCACATTGGACAGCAAGCCATGGTGCCTCGTACCTTGTGCCTTTGTTAGGGGCAAGTAAAGGACCCCATCCAAGTGAGGAACCTAAGTAGTTTGAGATGACCTCTTCCATACTTACAAATACAAGGGCAAATAATACTTCGGCTTTGGCCCTGATGAAAAAATCAAACACTAATACTACTGATAGCCTCAGGACGGGGCTAAGTGTTGATAAAAGTTTTCCACTTATACCTTGGTGATGACTTCAAGCAGACATGGTATGTGTTCAGGTTTGACGAGAGCCTGGGCCATGCAACCTAACGAAAACAATGCGTCGTGCCGCAACTCATCATCTGTCGTATCACTCTCTATTTGACAAAGCTAGAAAACAAACGCATATATTTTTTCAATAGACATAAACACATCTTTTTTCAACAGTCACAAACATATCTTTTTTAATAGTCACAAAACTTTTGAAGGAATTCATGGGACCGAACTTTCAAAAAGAACACTGACACTGACAATGAAAATAACAGAGGGGTGATCTCCAGCATGACAAAAATTATCCCTGACCACCAAACGGCAGAGTCGAATTTTCACTACTCTAACAGATTATGACCATATGAAATACTGACCACAGGCAAAAACTGAAAGACTTCAGGAGGCGATGTGAAGAGCATCCTTCCATAGCTGTTGTTTAACCATTTCATCACTGAAACAGAGCAAGACAAACAATTACCAGTACGACGTACTGGACTTTGAGGAAGACAAGCTCACAACTATCAAATCTTGCTTCCCAGAATAGAGGAGAACAAATTTACAAATGACACTAAAATTTGAGGAGAGTTTGTTTGTGGGTGTGTTCGCGATTTTCTCCAAGACTGACGAACGGATCGCCGCCAAACTCGGTATGCACATGCAGACAGACTTGGGAAGTGTCCTTACGAAGCCCACATTTTGATATGACTTAATAGTTTTCGAAATATCAAGATATTAACGAAAATAATAATGCTGTTTAGGCCTTTTGAGGTCATGACGTCATTGAGATTGCCATTGCATCATCCCTGACGTCGGCAACGTCATGTACGATGGAATGACGTCATTACGCAACTCGAACGGGTATTACGTCATTATGTCCCCCAAGCGCTCCAAATGACGTGACGCATCTCGCATGAATTTAGGCACTGAACGTGTATTGCCTAGTTACACAAATACAATCTGCCACCCAATGAGCAAAAGACGAGAATCTACCTGTTTTGGCCAATCGTATAGTTGTTTTTCTCTCTGTGTTTTCACCAGTATCATCATCAACTTCCATGGTGGCAGGCTGTGTGGAGCTTGTCTCTGGCTGTTTGGAGTCTGTCTCCATCGGGGTGGCCGTGCTACAGCTATTGCTGCTGCTATCAGGGGTTGAAACTGGAGAACAATGCTATGATTATTGGATAGTATTAAAACCAGTAATGAGCGAACTGCATGCCATAATATTCCCCTGATTTGTTGGAAGAAGAAGAAGAAAGGAAGGCATTTCTTTCTGTAATCTCTTAACCGTTTGAGGGCTAGAACTTTTTACCAGTTTTGCTGCAAAGGCTATAAGTCATTTTGGACTACACCTTGCAATAAATATTGCAACAAAATTGCTTTCATATATTCAATATACCGTATTCAATGAGTCAACCTACTCCTTGTGATGCTGACCTGCTAAGTCTGGCAAATAAAAATAACCCTGATTCACTTCACTTCCAATAGAGGGGGGGCCCCCAGTGACGCACTGTTTCAAACTGTAAATCTGTTCACAGATACATCAGGTAAAACTCCTGGCACCATAAAACACCCTTGCATAAATATATCAAAGCACCCCGCAAAGGGTTAAAGTACTTTCACAACCACAGTGGTAACAACATCTGAGAAAAATTCATGTCAAAACCTAGGTCCACCATATTCCCAATTCCAGGCAGAATGAGATTCACTCACCACTTGGGCTGTTGGCTTTCTCTCCATTGGGTGTATTGTCCACCACACTCTCCAGGAGTGGTAATACTTTCTCAATGAACTGAGGCCTCTGAGGAGATGTTGTTGGACAGCCAAAAGGTACCATGTAATCACAGATGAAGATATTCGTTAGGACACTGGAAATGAAATAAATAATTACGTAAACGATGTGTTAATTTTCATAGCCATCAGGCCCTCAATGGCCGTAAATTGCCTACCAATATCCACCTCAAACGGCCTGCATTCTGGAGAAGCGGACTTTTAGATAAAACATTAAACCATTAGTCAACCCCGTTCCTAGGTGCCTGACGATCATATATCTTGAATGCATGGTAAATTGTGTTTCGAGTGTCGGTCATTTCTGAGTACGTCATTCCTGTGAAAGCTAAAATTTTGAGGATTCTACTGATGTCGTTATAATTTTGAGGGCCAAATGAGTTAAATGGAACGTTTTAACAAATTTCATCTTACAAAGCAAGGCACCTACCTGCCTAACCTGTCACGGACATTCTTGTACGAGTGTGTCAAGAATGGCATCAGGTAATCCAACAGTTTGTAGAGTAACTGTGGCACCCTCCATTCCTGTTGAGCAAGAGCCCCTTGAAGGACGTACAGACGACTGGCATTGTTGAACGACCCCCCCTCGCTGTTCAAGGGTGTCTCCATCAACAAATCAAACATTGGTTTTAATTTCCGTGGGTCTCGGCTTTCCTGTGAAAGGAATGAATGCACATCATTTTGGTAATTCGAACGGTACAATGGAAAAAATTTTGAGAATTTTGAAATAATCCTCTGCATTTTACTGGACCTTTGCCCTTCTAGCGTCCGGCCGGATATCTATACAGTGTATACAACAAGGCCCACAATAGGTTGTACTGTAGGCGAGGTTTTGGCGTACATGTAGGTCTACTGGTATATCTCCCTGTCATCGTCCCCCTACTGTCTACACAAGCATGACAACTCTACAGCAGACATTAGGAGGGCGGCAGTCCAGTATTTGGGTCTGTCAATCTTTAGGACTCTTTAAAGCCCCTAGAGTTGGAATTCATTCAAACATATCAAAACTCAGGATTTTCTACTCACAGAAGCAGTGGCGAAACATGTTCCCCATTCTGCTATACTCTCTACAGTCATCTTGTTGAGCACTTGTTTGATGAGGGGTACCAGCCACGCCCACATTGCCTCAGCCTGAAACCATAAAAGGAAGAATATCAAGATTGATGCAGATGGACCCTTTCCTGAAGCCGATCAACATAACCTAGGATTAATAATAAGCTGACCCTTTTGTATCGCGTTTCCACTGTTATGCAGTGGACCTTATTAGGAACTCAAGAAACAGCTCATTCAGGTTCACTTCATCCCTTCACATGAGTTGAAAGCACAAAGTGGCAACTTGGCCTGGAATCGAACCCATGATCGCTCAGTCCATCATATTTTACTATTCCTACCTTTTCCAGTGGCCAGTGTTTACAACCTCGGATGAGGCCAGCTATGATTTCTGCTGCACACCTGTGACTGCTATCGTGCGTGTCATGTTTGGTGTCGGTGGCCAGTCTCTCAATATGCGGCTTCAGGACTGGAAGGAACGTGTCGCCAAAGTTACGAAACAGTGCCTGAAAAAGAACAAATCCAAAGTCGAAATTAGTTCATAAAACTATATGATACTACTCAACACTATCATGGCACTTTGTCTGTTCCATGCCCCGGCAACAGCCTCACGAATCAGGCCTACACATTAGGAGCACATTGTTGTGCAACAGTCAACAGGTGCACTATGACCTAGTACTGTGCTGAACAGAGCCCGGAGAGAGACCAACCGCTACGCCCGAGTTCCTCATTCGAAATGACCACGATCGAAGTTCGCGATTACGCAAGATCACTCGTGACCACTATGACAGCCTGCCAATGCAATTTATGTGACGACACTCTCATCTCAATGTTCGTTTTTTTTCCCGATCAATCCATAGTTCTCTGTGACTGGCAATGGCGTAACCACGCATTGTTCTTGGATGGCATGCAACACCACGTGAGAGTGTAAACATCCCTTTCTCAAATGGCAGTGTAGTGACACACCTCAACCTCAGATGGCAGCCTTGCATGGTGCAATTATAACAGATGCACAAAAGTCGTTTATGAAAGAACAAATTCACCAAAATACATATTTTCTTTACCTTGAATAGCATGTAGTTCTTGCTCGAGAATTTATCTTTTCCCTTCTGATCTTCCATGGACAGAAAACCTATCAGCTTATCCACGAATGTTGCATCTGAGAATAAATCATAGAAGACCCTCTCCCCCTCTGGCATATCATCTCGACTCCTATCTACGGGAGGCTGCTGGCTAGGAGGGGCATACACACTCAGCTTCCTAATATTGAAAAAAGATGGCAAATATACTACCAACCACCACATGAAAGACACAGTAAAAAGTCGTCAACAAATATCTGCCTTTGGTAAAGCGAACTGGTTGTGCCAGTCAAGGTGTCTGAAGAGAGAATCAAAAGCTGCCATCTTGAATCTATTTACTGTGCTCACATCGGGAATTTTTTGTCTACTAAGCGCACATTTGCACGACTGCTGTGGCTTTGCTGCCTTCGAATAGCATTTAGAACACGGTCAACTGCAAATCCAGGCTTAATACATGTATCTAGGGATGTAATCTGCTAAAATTACGAAATTTGTAATTTTGCAATAGTGAATTTCGTGGCCCGCGAAATTATTCTTAGTGTCATTTTGACTGCCACATCTAATTCTCTTTAAAAGAGGCACCATACCAGTTCATTTGCAAGTGACTGCATTGCACTGCAGTGACTGTACATTAGATTCCCATGAGTATGAAATAAACGGCTGAAAATTTTACTTACTTTGGCCATGTCCAGTATCCATAATGCGTTTTCTCAACGAACACAGTGGTCTCCCAAGATTCTTTCGTAATAGGGAAATCCTCCCTGTAGTGATGCCACATGCTATCCGGGCGGTCACCGGGGTGAATACCCGAAGACGGTTCAACCTTGCCCGCTTCGTATGGGTCAACCAGCACCCTCTTGGCTTCCCTCTTTTGAGATTTTAAGATACTGACTGTGGCACCGATGCAGATCTGAAAAGTAAGCATAAATAAAGACATTCATGGGAAACTTTAGTGGCCACCAAAAGACTCGGCATTACTGCCAAGAACTCTGTTAATATAAATCATTCAGATTACAAGTGACTCAAGGACGAGTCATCTCTGTCCGAAGGGAGAGATGGTACATTGAATCCCTTGCAGCTAGAAGTTAAGCGATGTAGAGCGCAATCACTACGTGGATGGGTGACTGGTGCATATACAATGGTCATCCACTGCAACTTCACGTTCAAATACTGCCTAGATCATGTGGGATTAAAATGGGATAGTAAGCAGGGTGCCTTGGTCCATGTGCCTTTGCAAGGGCAAGTGAAGGAGCCCATCCAAGTAAGGAACATGAGTAGCATGAGATGGCCACTTCTAGACTTTATACCAGGGCCTTTATACCAGGGCCAATAAATCAATAAACAATCAAAATAATGTAAGCAGACTAAATACAGACCTTCCTGACATTCAGTGACTCATTGATGATGTTCTTTGTGAACATTGTAACCATTTCTAAGGGCACTTCCACGTCATGACGGAACATCAATGTCAGCAGCTCAATGCTCATGTGGCAGAACTTCCAAAGTCTAAAGGAAAACCAGAAAAGGTGCAACTCTTTACCAGGAGAAATTGAAAGCAAATATGTGTACGTGTAACGGGTATACTGAAACCCCCTCAACCAGCCAACACCGCTAGGGGGGGAAAGAGAGGAGTAAGTGCGGTACCGAACTGTGGTCATCTGAGCTCATGTCGAGGACAGCATAAGTTAGGCCTAGGCCTAGTCCATCTTGAATCATCAGGTTCGATGCAAATGTTCCTTCTCTCACACTGAAGGAAGGAATATAGATCACTGATGCCCTGAGTTTCTCAGGACCAAACCAGTCTAAAAGATCTCCTTTATAGAAAGGTTATACTGTGTGCGACTACAGACTGTTACATAAAGACAACCAGACTTCGTCAGTGACTCCATTCTGAACGTGACAGAGCTTTTTTTTATTTTTAAACACAAAGGCAGCATTCACATTTATCAGGTTTCCGATGATCTACATGGCAAGTGCTTCAAACAATTTAAAAACATTTAAAAGGAAAATCCCACTGCACATCACAAATGTTGCAATATTCAAAGAAAAGTACTTACAAGTTACCATTGTCCACAAGATTGACTAGCGTCTTACACAAACTGAAGTAGGTACTGAAATCATTAAAAAACTCAAAATGAGTGAAAATTGGCATAGGCCCAGGGCTTTATGTGTGGCGGTCAAGGAAAACAGGCGGATGTCGCTGAATGATCAATAAGGGCTGTCAGATTGCCTGTGCATTGATCTCCTTGGCCTAGCTACTGTTTACCTGTTACGTAGTACATGTCAGCTATTGAAATGTGCGGGTTCAGCAACACTTTCCTCAAATGCGACATCCGCCGGGTTTTCCAAGACCGCCACACATATCCCATCAAAGGATCAGATCAAAGGAAGATAATCCAGGCCAGAGACAACTTGGTATTGAACCTTTTTTTCCACTCCTTCACCTTTGCTATAAGTAGTGCAGTGGAAAAATCTAGCATCTGTAACCCCTACTTTACATCACAAATCGCCCAATGTCATCAAAAGAGCCAATAATGAGCCAAGTTAGCTCACGGCCCTTGATTTATTATTTCCTTCTTTAAACAAACCTTAGAGCTTTATCCTTCCTGTTGATTTCCTCCTGTTTGGCTTCTTCCATTTCCTCCGTTGTGGCTGGGGCAACCAGAGGTGTAGGCACAGCACCATCATACCAGAATGCCTTCGATGCCGCAATACATTCCTCAGAAAGCTAGAAGATAGTGAAACAAGCCTGAGAAACTACTTTCGGAGAGAAATGATCATATTGTCTTACTTACTTCAGTGATGACAGGGTGTTTACAGCCTGTGGAGCACCAATACCTTTTTAAGACTTTTTAAGACCAAGTATCAGCAAAATTTAAGACCTATTTTCTTCTAAATGAAGCACCAAAACAGATCCCTGTGGGATGTCAGGCAGTGAAGGGGAAGACTTATTTTCATCTTTTCTCAATGAACCAATGATGTCTGTTAAGTTGGTACAGTTACTTGCATGCAGGCTGACCCAAATAACCTACACAAGCATCGGTAGAAAAAACACTGATAACATTTTTCCGAAATTGTCTTGAAGTCAAAATTAAGCCCTTAAGACCTTCTTACAAAAATTCTCAAGTTTTTAAGGCCTTGAAATTGGAAGTTTCAAATTTAAGACTTTTTAAGACTTGTAGACACCCTGGGTGAATAAAACGAATGAGTTTAAGGTGCGATCTTCTCTCCCATAATTGAAAACCCCTATCACCAAACTTTCACACGCACCTTGACCGTGATTGCCGGTGCCTCGACATCCTTGTGGATCTTATCCACGATACTATCAATCAATTTCAAGATGGATGGTTTCTCTGAATGTTGTGCCTGCACCAACGCCGGCCACAGTAGCTCCAACACGTCCCAGTTACGTTTGGCTGCGAGGCAGCGTTTGCTGGAACCGAGGATCACGTAGAGGGCACCCTGAAAGGATTATATATTGCCATAGATATGAATAAGTATACAGCCTGCTTGACTCCACTCCATGAACTGCAACGAACCCATGGATGATGCCAGTTGGGAAACCTGCGAAGCAGGAGGCAGCTTTTGGCTGAAGTTGTTGTGCCTTCCATTTTTAATATACTAGCACGTACTTTCTCCAATGATTTTAAGAAATGTCTAAAACTAATTGGTCATTACCTTGAACTGATGATGTTCGACCTCTGGATCATTTCTCAGATACTTGACAATCTCTGGCAACAGTGACTTGTAGGAGTAAGCATACAGGTAGAACCCTGAGGAAAGGGTAGCTTGTGCTTTCTTTCTCACCTAAAAGAAAATTGCAACAAAGTCAATCACATTAGATCCTCAACTAAAGTAACATGAATTACACCTGGGTTTCTACTGACAAAGTCATCAAGTTCATAGCCTCACACACCTCACTTTAGTGGCTTAGAAACATTTAAAGCCCCACAGTATTGAATTTTACGATATTTTCAAAAAGTTAGGAGAGTGCACATAGAGGTCCCATAGCCTCGTGAAGGTCCCCAAAATGCTTGCCTGATACGCACTTCACAGAATCAAGGCCTAGTTTTCAGCACGCATTGGAAAAAACGGCAGGGAGAGCTCTAATGTATTCTGACAGAGCGTAGTACATTTTACACTACGCTGACGTCGTGCGAGAATCGCGGCGATGATTTGCGTTTTTCACATTCAATACAGTGGGGCTTTAACATGTTCACACTCCCACTCACCTCGCTGTAGCGACTTATAGACAGCTTGAACAAGTCATAAAACAGTGCCTTGTGGAGTTGGGTGAAGACCTTCTCATATCGGTTCAGGACTCTCAGCTCATGCTGTAACTGGACTCGATCGATCATCAGTGCACGGATGTGATGTTTTTTGCCAAGGAGCTGCAATGGAGAAGAATATACGAGACATAGATCTTCATCAATCGCGAACAAGCAATGATTGGTCAGCAATGATTGGTCCCATATGGCCCAGGATGGATTTTAATCCAGGACCTGCCTTTACTACACTAGGCTATCAGGGCACCCCACTGATGAATTCACCCGACCATACCTTATTTTCCATGGCTTTCTTGACGACCTTGAAACTCTTCCACCTCCCGTCAAGGTCGTCCTTCTTAACACCGGTGTAGAACAGCAAGTTGTGGTAGACTTTAATCAGCTTTGTCAGACTCTTGGTGTCGTCTTCACATGTGTTCAGCATGTAGTCTGCAACCAAGAACTCTGAACTGAATTCAACTCGTTCAAAATAAGCGAAGCCATGATTGCATCATGATGTCATGGATGGAAATTCCATGGCTGCACCATGACATCATGGACTCGAATTCCAGTCTTATCTTGTTACTTGTTACTTGTTAGTACATGCGTCTGACAGTCTTATCGAGCACACAATGATTTCAGTAACAAATTTTCTCAAAATGTAAGACCAAACGCACATACCGGTATTTCGCTAGTTATGTCAAGTAATTTTCAGGGGGAAAAGCTTCACTACCACATAAATTGTGAAATCATGTAGTGCATTTAAGTATCAACGCCACCGATGCATCATGACGTCATGGATGGAAATTCCGTGGATGCATCATGACGTCATGGACTGGAATTCCAGTCTGTTGTAGTGAAGTGATTTTAAAACTAAATCACAAAATGGGATCCCTTACCAACCAAAGTCCTCAGAACATTGGCCACCATCTCTCTCACATTCTCGCCGTCAATGTCGATGCCCTCATCCAAAGCAGATGTCTGCCGATGTCTCCTCATCGGAACCAGACTCTCCACGCTAAAGAATAACAATGTTGAAAGTCAGAAATAACAAAAATAAACAGAAATACTCAACATCCTTTCCTCTTTAAGGCTGGACTAAAGTCTCCATTCACTCTATCCTTTCTAATTTACCACTTCAAGACCTCAATCACAGGTAGAAGAGTTATAAGGGTGGCATTCTTGTCATAACTGATTTATGACTTACAGTGTGACTGGGTCACCTGACCATGCAGGCAGGGCAACTGCAGCACCAATAATGATGTGGTCAATCTTTGTCAAGCTCTGCAACACTTCCTCTCTGAAATTAAGACAAAAAGTGATATTTTCAGATCGACCATTTTTTGCAATAGCAATGATGAAGAAGTAGACTTCAAATGCTTTTCCACAAAATGTAATTACTGGTAGAAAATTTTTACTACAGGTCAGATTGATCCTCACCTTCTCATGGCTTCCCCTCCTGTGAATTTCTTGAGTTTCTCCAGCTCGGGCAGTAGATACCTGTGCAACAATTCTTTTGCAAGTTCCTTCTCCTCTGCTGACGGTACATGCCACTTTACACCCAAGTCATCGAAGTCACCCGGCTTTCCCCAATCCTGAAAAAACGTAACATGAAACATCTAAGGGATAAGCAAACCGGAGCAGTGAAGAAAACCAGGGGCCATACTCGTGAAGCCTTTGCAACTCTGCATGCACGCCAATCCATTGTAAGGCAGTCAGTGAACAATAAGACATGTACCGCCAAACAATAGATTTGTATGCACGCAAAGTTGTGAAGGCTTCACGAATATGGCCCCTGGTCTTTCACATTGAGTTTCCCTCTCCTTCATGTACGTAATGAGTATTCTTGAGTGTGGAGCCCATTCTGAGCAATCGCAGGCAGTGGTCCGTACTGACAGTCCAGGGTATCGGTTGTTTGCCAGTCTTTTCTACATGACACCTTGACAAATCGAAGCAAAACATCAATATTTGCAGAGTTTTTAAGAAGACAGCATCAGGGGGATCCACGGTTTCGGAAAAGAGGGGGTGCACTGTGCTAGAAACATTAAAATCTGTGGTGAATTTCATTGATTTACTCCAAATTTCAGAATTTCACGGTCGATTTTACAGATTTGTTGGCAGAAAGGGGGTGTGAGCATCCTCACGTCACTTACGCTGATTGGCAAGTGCTCCTCTAGAGGGCGATCCCATCCTCCAGCCACACTCCTGTACTCAGTCACAAACACCTGTGTAAGGACCTTCAGCATGTGTTCGAGCATACAAGCTCCCACAGTGTAGCCTTCCTTAGCCTGCAGACTCAGGGCAAAGTCCAACACTTCCAACAACTGATCCTTGTAGGGGAGAAGGTAGGATCCATCACAACGGATCACCTGAAATAACCAACAAGTACCGGTAGCTAATTTTTTAGGCTCACAATTATTTCTTCCGTTAGAGTGGCTTTGGAGAAAATCTCCTTGGAAATTTTCTGGACTGGACTCATCACATTTTATTATAAAGACACCGTCCTGTTCTGTCCTGGTGTCATCACTAAAGTCCACAGCACACCAGGTGATATCACAAGCGATCAGCAGGTAAAATCAGCTGTTAACACCAGGTGCACGCTGGACAGGGATGCATGGAATCCTCTTGCCTGTGATGTTGCCCATTGTCAAACAATACCAAAGCCGATATCGCCTAGTCTGCGGTAGCTAGCCAGAAGATTGGTGGAGAGTAGATCACTTGCGATATCGCCTGGAGTGCTGACGGCTTTAAATCATGTCGGATTGAATGCAGACAAGAAGATGAGGGCAAAGGTGTCCCTCCACATGTAAGTTTTCTAATGTGTGTTGCCTCTCAATGGGCATTTTAACTTCATTACAGCTTAGGCCTCCACCAATGACACAAATGACTGCCTAGCTTTCTACACCAAGCTGCCCAACATAAGCCTCAAGTGGTAAAGCACCACAAGTCAACTAACCTCAGAGAGTAAGGTGAGATTCCAAAGCAGCTCCGCATCCAATTTTTCTTCTTTGGCAATTTCTTCTGCTGCAAAAGATAGATGCATCATCGATAAAAAGAATGAAATGTACAGCTCCCATGACCTCATTAAATTACGCTGACGAGAAAACTGGAAAATTAACAGATAACTTCTTACCAGTGCAGTGAGCAGTGATGACTCGACAGAAGTGAGGAATGAATTTCTTGAGACTCGCTTCTGGATTTGCTTTACTCGCCGCTCTCACAAGGTCACCGGCGAATCGACCTGCGACCCGGATTTCATAAATACTGGTTGACACGAATGTGAATAGCTTCTTCAGTGCAGACTGCAATGAGGAAGTCAGTATTCATTACATATGGAGGAATACAGGAATTTTAAAATCTAAATGCTCTAAGACGCAATTTCTGGACAGTCCACATGAAAAATTGTTGGTTGACGAGAGCCGGGAGCCCAGGGGTAGCCGCATAGAAACTCTGCCAGTGCTTCGACAGCCTATCGGTGTTAAAATGCATGCAAAAATGTACAGCACTATCGGCAGATGGGCTCCGCTAGCGCTAGCGGAGTTTCTATGTGGCTACCCCTGGACTCCCTAGATCCACACGTGGAATACAACAACATCTGGCCTCACAAACACTTCAGGGTTAGAGAGTTCTTAAGAAACCAAATTCAAGATGGCTACCACAGCCGCCATCTTGGATGAGAGGCGGGATTGGTCACTGAATCTCAGACAATGGCAGAGCTCTAGCAGGAAACAAGGCACCTACATCGTAAATGGGTTTTGAACACTGCTGCATCATAGAGTTGAATGTGGACAGGAGTCCAATCTCTATGATGTGCTCCTCCGGTGTAAGGCTCTGCTCTGTAGTGGTGGCACCGTGCGTATGATTGTCTTGTGAGTAGTTGTTAATCAATGTTATCACCCTGAAAAAGATGTACATTACATGTACATTGCAGAGAACATGTATGCAGAGAAGGTATTTCTGATGTAAGTCTTACATGTAGTACATGGAGATGTCCACTGAAAGACACCTACATGGACATAGACATAGACACAGACACAGAGGCTACAAGTCTTGAAGTCATGTACAATCATATGGACATGTACACACTACATCATTGAACAGGGACTACACACATCAACCGTGAGGGCACTGGGCTTACAAATGCCAAATTCACAATTCAGCCGTCAATAACATCTGGTCAGTGACTACTGGACAGGTCCAAATAGCCGTTCTATTTCAATTTTTCATGTATCTCAGGGCTTAGACTTTCAAAAGTGCATGCGTAAGGCTGAGTTTACATTGAGGCACACGCGACATGAACATGCAGGAGAACGAACGTTTCATGCGGATGAATCCTTTGTGAATCCATTGTTCGCCTGCATGTTCGTGTCGCGTGTGCCTCGATGTAAACTTAGCCTAAGGAAGCAGAGTTAAGTACATGTAGCTGTAAGTCTTCAGGACCAGAATTTAGTACATCAACTCGTCAAACTTCCAAGCTTACCTATCTATGAATTGTAGGACAAAGTCCTCCCACTGTGCTGTGACAGAACACAACTCCCTGTCCTCTTCGGTTAGGTCACTTCTGATATGAATAGCGTCTGAGCAATCGGCGATTGGTACCAGTGATACAAAGGTTGAAATCAACTGGAACGTTGTCTGTAAGGGAGTTAACACATTGAAAAGTAAGTCAGCTGATCAAGTAATGCCCACTGAAAAGGATCAAATTTTTCATCCAATTTTTTGGAAATCCAGATTCCAGGCTATTGGGATTTCAATGTACAAACCCGCATGTATGCCATAGGCCTTTATTGAGCATATTCAGAAAATTGGTTGAAAAATTTGATCGTGTACAGCGGGCATAAGGAACAGTAACTGAGTCTACTATGTACAAGGTTATCAGATTAGAGCTTGTTCCAGTTCCAGAGGCGAACCTCATCCCGAAACAGTCCATTGGGTAACAATTTTTCCTGCCACAATATCTGGTATTCGTACACTGCACAGTTCACAGAGGCGTTCAGACTAAATGCCTAGGAACACAACACATTTATCCTCCCCTAGCAGGGCTTATGGTCTCGCTCCTCTTCATACACTCACGCGTGAGTGGACAAAGAGGAGCGAGGTAAAAACCCCTGCTGTGGGAGAATAAACACATCAGACTAATTCTTACAGCAGAGAATGCATTCCTGGACACTCACCAAGCACTTTTTGACATCATTACTATCGATCCCAGGCAGGCTACGGCACAATAGTGGTATCACGTGGGCCCGCCCGTCTGAGTAATACTTGGTTTTGTTTAGCAGAGGTCTTGACGATGCCACGACACAGTTCATACAGGAGATCAGACGATGTGGCTCGATCAATGTTTCCATGGCTGGGTAGACCCTGTAAAAAATGACAATATTAAACTATGTATACGGATTTGTACAGTCAAACATCCAAACTAAAGTGCTTGCTCAAGACAATCCTCTTCCTGAATATTGAGTTAGGATGTTAGAATGGTGCAATGGAAACAGAACTAGTGCCTCTACTGAGATTCAGACTACCATCTCGGTCAGGCCCGTTACTAAAATGATCGAGAGGACGACTCTCATTGACAGCTAACTTTCACCCAGAGACTCCAGTTTCCTCCTACATCACATACAAAATTGCCCAAAATTGTCAAAACAGCCAATAATGCGGCAAGTCAGAGCTCAATGCTCTCCACTCAAAATAAAAAAGGTTATTTTTCAGCCTTAGAAACTGAAATGATCTTCAAATTTCCATTTCCATTTTACATTCAACAGAACACCTGTTCACAAATCAAGGGAAGACTCCTAACACCACGGCCGTCTGAATTATATCACCTTACCTGTCCAATAGAGGGGGTATCATTATCTCCGGTCTCATCGCAGCAAGATGCTGGAACGCCAGGGCAGCATCGTGGCTCCCAATTTTGCTGAACATAGCCAGCAAGACCACATCCTTCGTACATTTCACAAATGCTGTGATATCATCGTCTGTGAGTTTATGACTGTCCATGGTAGCTGTGGACCAGCTCGATTTGTACCTCTCGCTGAAAAGGGAAATAAAGTATGAATGGGACAGTGGCTTCATGGGACAGTGGTTTCACAGCCCAGGACTGGCTTCAAGACCTTGACACTAAATACTGGGGCCTGGGTATCAGAAATCTTGCTGAAAGGTGTTTTTGCAGAGTCACGAAATCCACAGACTTGCTCATGATCTGTTTCGCCAGCTGTCCACAGCTTTTGAACATGCAATATACACAAGCTGAATGGACCTCTTCTTCTCCTTGGGACTCCAAGAGAATGCAGACTTTGAAAGAAAGCGACAGGCTACTTACGTATGAATTCTCTTCATCACAGACACTGTCAATCTTCCGACAAACTTTGGTAGACGAGTCTGAAAATTAAAGAACATACATAATTTACTGAAATCCTACTCCTTATGATTCATGAGAGACAAGACTGGGTTAGTATCAGAGGTGCATCACTCTGCAATCTTCAAAATGTTCAGCTAACTCAAATGT